>JBBIGB010302388.1:0-11415 GCA_037577075.1 Alestopetersius hilgendorfi | reverse complement strand
ACAGAGAGAAAGAGAGTAAATCCACGCTAAAATATCAAGGTGAAAGTCATCATAGCTTGCGTAGTATAGACCCAGCTTCCATCCCAACTTTGTGAATAGATTAACGGCGATATTTTTTTATCGCGTGATAGGAGTCTCACATTAACGCAGCACAATAACGCTGATAACGGCCCACCACTAGTTAAAACACTAATGGGAAATGTTATTCAATACATGTAGTGGGTCTAATCAAATCCGAGAAATGAATTAATGAAACTAAACTGTGTTCTTGAGTGCAGAATTGCATTCTTTCACTTACAGTATAAACATACTTGTCTCAGTTGCTGCAACTATTTTTAAGGAAACAGCAATACTGCCCTCTAGTGTTCACATGAATATATATATATAGCAGGTTCAAGCCATGGCTGTCAAAAACATCTATAAAAAGAGGGTGGCCCACTTTCAAATGCCTTTCATTTCATGGTCTCAGTCAGATGATCTGTAAAGACATTTTACACATGCCATGTTGCACAGTATTGGTAGAATATTACATTTAAGAGAATTTAATATGCAACCTATCCTTGAACCTTGATCTACTAAAAGGTTACCAAATCTCTTTTTATACTCGGCGCCATCAAAAAGTAACCAGACCAAATAATTGTATGAAACTTCTCTCCTTTCCAGATTGCAGGTGCTCTCTCCGCCATTATTGTCCTGGTTGTGACCCTGGCTATAGGCTTCCTGCTAGAACCACTGCCAAAGGTGAGGATCAAACTTTTACCAGCCTTGCAGACATGCTCCCTGTGGCTGCTTTAACCCAAGACTGTGCTTGATCTTCATCCCCTCTTTGAAAGTATACAAATCCAGAATGGCATCTTAAAACGGTCTTTATATGTACGGCTTTTGATGACTGAGCTTAAAGACTCCAAACTGTGGTGTATGCTGTGTTTACAGTCAGTGCTGGGCGCAGTGGTAATAGTGAATCTGAAGGGGATGCTGATGCAGGTGCGTGAGGTCCCTTACCTGTGGAGAAAGGATCGCCCAGACTGTGTAAGTGGCCTTTGTGCTTTCCCTTTCTTGCCAGCACACACCCTAATACATTTATTAGTATATAAGTAAAGC
This sequence comes from Alestopetersius hilgendorfi, assembly GCA_037577075.1. Lineage (NCBI taxonomy): Eukaryota > Metazoa > Chordata > Actinopteri > Characiformes > Alestidae > Alestopetersius > Alestopetersius hilgendorfi. Next base: position 10,314 of record JBBIGB010302388.1, on the reverse strand, counting down.
CTAATCAACACACCTCTTTGTTTAATATTTGCTCAGTGAGATGGATATTTGGGTATAGGTGAATAATGACTTTTAGATGTGTGGTACTATACTGGAAGGAATTCTGTAATGACTATTAGAAATACCTGCCCATTTTCTTTCTGCAGATTGTTTGGATAGTAACCTGTGTGGCCTCCATCTTTCTGGGCCTGGATTTGGGACTAGCTGTGGGACTTGGCATAGAGCTAATTGCTGTGGTCTTCCGGACTCAGTTGTGAGTACAAATACAGTCAACTGACCAATCAAATGACACCAACTATGAAAAGCTTAAATTATCTTACACAGGCAAGATTGCCTTGAACCTATAAAGACAAAGTACTGATTAACTTTAGGCAAAATATACAATCATGTTATAGGGATCATAATGTGTAAAATACATATTTACTTACTTTTTAAAATAATTATTTTAGAGGTAAACCCCCGACATTCGCGGGGGTTTTACCTTCCAAGGGCAGGATTAGTGAAAAAGCTCACCATGTTTCTAAAATGCTATAATGAATGATGGTCTTTTTTGACATACAAACCATACAAATAGTATAAATGGACATCAGGTTAAAAATTATGAATATGTAAATATGTGGAAAAAGTAGAAAAATACAAACAGAGTACTTTAATAATGAAGTACCTGTAAGTTTAGTTGTTCATACAGATATCCTATTTTCCTCAGCCCACGCTGCTCTGTCCTGGCAAACATCACTGGCACTGACATATACCGGGACCGCAAGGACTACATCAATGTAAGTCAATCATTATCACAGGTTTTGCACAATGCTTTCTGTGGAAGAAAGACATGAAACTCCTCATAAACATATAAAGGGGCATAAATGACAAAACCTTTCCTGCCTCACCAAAACGTCTCAGACTATTTCAGATTATTGTCATAGTTAATAAGTGTGTTAGGTGAATAGGTGAATAATGTGTGTTATACATAATAATGGTGTTACAATCTCACATATGTGGGAAACATGATTTCTTTTTTTACAAGGGCTTACAGTATCACAAATCAAGCAGCCTGGCCCGTATCATTCTCCTGGTGTACACCGCTCATGCACTTGTCACTCATTTGATTGTAGTACTGTTTTCCCTGTCTCTGTAGACCCGTGTCTGTGATTTACACCATGACCTCTCCAGGGTTCATTCATTTGAGGGGAATTAAAGGATTTCTGTCCTATAGCCCTACTAGAACCCCCCTCTAGGTAGTTGTGAATGGACTAATTTTTGTTAATATCGTCTGATCACTGACATTCTTAGTCAGCTGAGGAGCAGTTCTTCTTGTGCTACACGTCTTTACCAACGATCTAATTGCAGAATTAATTTTAGTAACTGTTTCTATTCAGACACTAGCCAGTTAAACACACTTGACTGAAGCTACCTTACTGTGACAGGTACTGAAATGCTGAGCAAGCCCAGCTGAGCATATAAACACAGCAATGGTCAGCTGGGCTTGCTCAGCATTTCAATACCTGTCACAGTAAGGTAATGGCTTCATGTAGTACACCTGAAAACACCTGCACTCATTTTTTCCCCTTGATTTGACTCGTCTATATATGTACACTTCATATGGAGCCGATTGCTGAATTAATAATAACAGATATAGCTCATGTTGATCATGTCAGCTTTGTTCATATGGAAATAAAATGGCAACAGATTTTTTATTCTGATTCTGATTTATTCTTTACACAGATGTATGAACCAGAAGGAGTGAAGATTTTCAGAATCCCGTCACCAATCTTTTTTGCAAATATTGAGTTCTTCAGAGACAAACTGGTCGACGCTGTAAGTATCGTTATTCTTCTTCCCTCCTAAGTGGCCTAGTGGTTAGGGTGTTCACCCTGCAATCATAAAGTTGTGGGTTTGAATCCCAGGACTGCTCTTGGCACCACTGTGGTACCCTTGAGCAAGGTACCGTCCCCACACACTGCTCCCTGGTCACTGTGGTCCTGGCTGCCCGCAGCTAAATACAGCTGCTAAATTTCACTCTGTGTGCTGTGGTGTGTTCATGGACGACAGCATGGTCACTTTACTTTTACTGTACACTCCTTTAATAATTTTCTGTGCTCCACTCAATCCTGTGCTGTAATGACTAATGCTAGGAAAAACAAAAATTAGGCCAAATCAAGCATTGTGCAAGACTGAATACATGCAACACTTGACAACAAAAATAAGCAAAGGACATTGAATAATGTCTGGTGTAAACAGACACAGATACAACACACAATAATAATAATAATAATAATAATAATAATAATAATAATAATAATTACATGCAGTAACAGAAGGAGCCTTTGATTTTTAACTTGAAATGACAAAACATAAAAGGGTAGTAACTATATTGTGCAGTAATTAAGATTTACACCTGGCCATACACAAGCCTAAAATGACCTACTGTTATTTCGGAAGCTTCTTACATGGTAAAGTGTCTCCACTGTGTTACTGTTAACTAGGCAATGCAAAACACCCCTCCTGTCAAATGGGGTTGAAAATAAGTGGACACAAGTGCACTTATATAAATGGCCTCGCTTATATGTGGCATTTACTGAAAACAAAACATAAAATGTGTTTTTGGTTAGTGAACTTCACGGAATAAACAGTACTTATGAATTCAAATGTGTAGAAGTGTGTTCTCTGTGTAAAGTATGTGCAAAATATATTATGAACAAAATATTATTTTACCCGGGGTGATCAAATTTTTGCGTGTAACTATAAATAAAACCTCAGTCTCTTCCAGTTATTCCCTTGTAATTTATTTCAATGTCTATTATCACCATTTGAAAGACCTGCTGCCCTTTACTTGTCCTTGTAGACATTGCATCACAGACAGCAATAAAAATTGCATCAGTTCGCTTAGAATCGTAACTGCTTCCATTAGTTACGAATATATTTTGTCACCAAAAACAAGAGGTTTTTATGATTGATGTTACACTTTAGTTCTGATTGTGTTATTACAGATGTGCCAATTTCCAGTCTGTTTTTGTTTTGCAGGTGGGCTTTAACCCTTTGAGGGTCCTGAGGAAGAGGAATAAAGCCCTGAGAAAAATCAGAAAACTTATAAAGAAAGGGGAGCTGTCAGTCACATCTGTAAGTCTAGTAGAAAGTCACAGCAGGGTATTACCCTCTGAGCCTTAACCTTGATTCTCTTAGACCAATTCTTATCAGTCTTATCAGTGCTAATCAGATGTGAAACTTTTAATGGCCAACATGTGTGAAGCGGCTGGTGGGTCATCAGACCAGTTGTATGCGCTATATTGAATGGAGTCTTGAAACATACCATGAGAAAAAAATTTTATATTGAATATTTTATTCGGTTTTCCATCCTTCATGGAAAACTGAACAAAATATTCAGATTTCCACTCAGAGGAAAGCTGTATTTCTCAAATGCTGATCTTTGTTGTCCCAGAAGTCTGAAGGGTAATTTTCTTAAAATACTTCAGGAGAAGTAGCAATACAAAAAAAGGACACACAATACAACATTAGATAAAACACAAAGGTCTCCTTTTCTCTTCCAAATGATCATATTGTTAGGGAAATTACAATGACAGGACAAACTGCAATGACATTAAAGGCCCCAGATCACAGAAAACTACTTTTGAGATGTAGAATACAAATGCTGTGAAAATTGTGTTACTTTTCAGTCCATACAGACCATATATAGACACTGATCTGCATATAAAGCTTGTTTTGAATTCACTGTTTTTGTGATGCTATTTTCACGAACCTATTCAGGCAACAGCAGGTTATGTATCTCCTTAAGACGCTTTTCCCATTAATTATGGTCTAAAAGGTGAATGCATCTTTTGACCACTGCAATGGCTTAACAATCTGTATGTCTTTATCCACAGAAAGGGCTGAGGGTCACAGGCTCTTTCCCTGTTGAAGAATCAGAGGAGGAGGACAATACAGAGGATTTAGATCAGCCAGTGGACTTCTCAGGCCTGCCTGTTCAGGTGAATTGGAGATCTGAGCTTCCTGCCAACATCTCCGTTCCTCCAGTGGACATCCACAGCCTGGTGCTAGACTTCTCTGCCGTATCCTTTATTGACATCTCAGCGATTAAGGGGCTTAAAATGGTAGGCTATACTGCATACGATTAAAATCTTAATTTAATTAATGCAAGAGATCATATTTGATACTGCAGTGAGTTGTGAATGGACTGATACTTTTGACATTGATACATCTGTCAGTGTTTTTGTTCCTTTCTATTTCACCTGCCAACAGCATAACAATAGTAGAAGCGAAAGGACATGTTATGTCTATATAAATGATATAATATTGTGTAATTACATTTACAGGCCTTGAAAGAGTTCATCCGTGTTGATATTGAAGTCTACATTGTGGCCTGTGACCGTAAGTGTAAATTCCTTATCACGGCATCTAAACTGCCACATATGTTGCCAAAGCGATAAAAAAAGAGTAAACATTATCTCTGTTTTAACCTTTGAAATGTCATTTCCAGCATACATCATTGAGAAGCTGAAAAGCTGCAAGTTCTTTGATGATGAGATTAAGACGTCAATCTTCTTTCTGACCCTCCATGATGCAATACTCAACATCCTTGAGCTACATCCGCCCCTCAGCATCAGTGAAAAGGTTATTTTCTGCCACTTTCCAGCTCCGCGCTAAAAAATTAAACACTGTAAAGGAACAGAAAACTTTGCAAAACAGTTTTCAAACTAATTCAAAAGTGCTCATTTTGCTTCTCGTGATTAATTATTTTCCGTTCTCTATTATAGGTCTGCAACAACATCTCCGACAAACTATGTAATGGAAATGGCAGTTTGCGCAGCCGAGAAAAAGTGAGTGAATGGACTTATGTTGATAAGCTGACCTATATGTGATCCCTTCCACAATAGCATTCTTTCATGGTACAGTTGTGAGGGTGAACAAGCTTTACAGAACATTGGCTAAAACTCATTCAGTCTTATATAATAATATAGTCGTACATAACTATCGATCAATAATTTTTCACGCTGCGGTTTTACAGTGTTTGTTATGGGCCATTATTTAACACTGAGTTTAAACTAGGTAACCAGCAAACTAACTGGTCACATGTTAATATTCGTGACCAAAACCTGCTCTGGGTCAATAGTTAGTCATTTTTAAAACTTTAGAAATTACACTTTTTTACCCTTTGATTACCAATATATTTATAAAGTATTTGTACATTGCAAGGTTTGTAAAAAAAAAAGGCATAAAAATATAATATATCGCTGAAATGGTTTTTCATGGTTTGATTCAATATACACTTCCATGTTATTATAGAGATTTTCGTGTCATATTTAGTTCAAAATGAATCCAGATACCAGCAGTGTGTTAGGGAATGCGTCTGTAATGTCTTTCAGGATATCGCCAGGAAGGAACATAAAATGATTTGTGAATGTGGATGTTGTGGAGATCTTTGCTTCTGCAATTGGAGAAAAGCTCATTTTGAGAAATGAAAAGTTAAAATGAACTCAGAGAAGACGCACCTTTTGTGTGAATGTTAGTTAAAATAAAATACACACATTTGGACATTATGCCTAAATTCTAGAGAAAGCTCTTCGTTGATACATGACATTTTAAAGTTGCTAACTACTTGGACATACAGATGTGAAAAGATAAAACACAAACAATGTATTTCAATAACCAAGAAACTTTGTCTATCCATACACTAGTAGCTACTAAAGACTGCATGGGCTGCTGAGTATGGGTCAGTATTTTTATAGAACATGCAGATGAAAGTGTCTTTCTTTGCAGGGCAAGGAGCCGGAGACCAAGCTTTAAAAGACATCATCTTTAAAAGAATACTCCTATGATGGAGAACAGTGGAGAATCCGGGACAGATTCTGCTGCTGCACACTGTAACCTATTGTTGGACACTGAAGAAAATCATATGAATTATTTTTTAATTGAATGATTAGTTTCAGTGTTTGTCATTGGAAATGTATAAACTGGTGTTTAATGGTGACAAGGTTTACTCATTGGAAGGAAGTTTATAATCAATCTTATGTTCAGATTAAGTGTGTATACAGTCTTTAACATTGCTACTTTTGTATTTGTAAATTATTTTTGGTATAGACATTTCTAGTGTAGTGTTAGCATTCTACTTGTGCTTACCATTGCTATTTAAAATAAATTAACTTCCACTCAGAAAACGTTTCCTTTTCTGGATGTATGCCATAAATGTGACTAAATGGCTATCATGTTTTTGTCACTTAGAAATCATATGGTTCAATATAGTGTTCCTTATCTGCCTCTTCGTTGATAGTGGAAGGTGGAGCTCTCTGCAGAAATGAAAAGGCAGTAGATATAATAAAAAGGACGTCTGTCGTCGGTTGTCTGTGAGACTCCAGGGCAAATTACAAACATCTGCTTTTTTACTGGAGTTAAAAGGAGGAGTAAAAAGGTTAGAAGGAAGACTGTGAGATGAAAATTACTAGTAGGGCAGTAGCGTTTGCATTGAATGCATTTATTTATTTACATTTTTTTTTGAAAGAATGCAATCAACTTTATTTAAGGAATAAAGTAATTTACATGCCATGCTTCAGTAAAACCTCCTTGATAGTCAACCTCACACCTGATTGCAAAATAGCACAATGTCATGGTCAAAACGTTGTACCTGCCCTATTTTATCAGTAACAGCTGCCATTTACATTGTGACATGAACGGATGAATGGACCAGCAGAAAATGTCCAAACTGACTGAATTAAAAATGACTTCTTGTTACTTTTCCTTCTAGAGAAAGTTAAGATCATTTCCTGCTCCTGAAAGGTTACTAAATTGTGGAGATAAGATGCTTTGTTCTGCAGCAACAATAAAGCGGTTCTCGCTCAAAGATTTTGCACAGTAAATTCAATCAATTACATGGTTTACTGCCATTCTAAATAACCATAGCACTGCATAGTGTGTTTGCTTTAACTTTTCCTCATTAGTAGGTGATGGGAATTAGGTGCAGCACTTTAAAGCATATACTGGCATGAGAACTGGACTTAATGGACAGTTCAGTGAAACACTGAATTCACCATTTCCCCCTTAAACCAAATCAGTCAACACATGTTTAATGCTTTAATGTTTGCCTTTGGTTTCTTTAGTTTTGAACTAGGGCTAAGAGGCTAAGAGCTGACAAGTAACAAAAACTTAAAACTGCTAACTAGTGTGCAATCTGCATGCCTGAATTCATCATGTGTAATGCAAACCAAAGCAAATTAGGTTTGTTTGTGTGGTTTCTGGCAATGTATGCCATGATAAGTTATTCCCTTGAGGTACTGCAGAAAGAGCCCTTCTGAAAAATATAATTGTCAGCAAGTATATATGGATTTGTTTTAAAACATACTGTACATTAGCATTATCCTTCTGAACTTAGACCACAGATGGGACCATGAAATGTTATCATATCTACACATCAGTGTGGTGTAATTCAGGATACTCCTTATCTGCCTTTTCCAGAGTCAGTACAATGAAGTCTCTAAGAGAAAATGTGATGAATGTGAGGAAATCTTGTGTGAGCTACATCATTTCACGGAAACTGCATGGCTAAGTAACTGGTAGGAAGTTTTAGGGTTAAGCATATCAACAATGGGAAGAAAGAAACAAGGAACGAGGAATATTTGTTCTTTAATGAGGAAACACATTAACAGTGGCCAGAAAGATGAATTATTGTGAACTGATGATATATGCCGTTACAAGAAACTAATACCAAACCTAACCTCCTTAGGACTGGGTCAGTATGCATACAAGGAAGGATGACTCAGGTTCGATTGTATCCCGGCTCGTCTGTCAATGATTATTGAATCTGCATAGTACTGTGTATATATTCTCCAAGCTGAGTCCTCCACATCCAAACTGGAGAGACACTGCGACTTCTCTTGTGTTTGGCTCTACCTGTATTTGATCATGGCAAAGGAACCGGTGGGGGAAAAATATGTGGTGTCAAGACCACTGTTCTCTGAGGACTCATTTTCAGGACAGTATAAGAAGGTCTACAGAAAACACAAGGGTTTGGTAGATCATCTTAAGGAATATCTCATGTAAGAGCTGGTTCAGTCTTATTGCTACCGATCAAAATTAATATGGAAAACCAAATCTATGTTAAATACTTTACAGAAGTGTGATTTTTTTCCATGCCATTGGCAACGCTTAGTTGATAATCCTAAATTCTGGTTGTTGATAATGTTTTCAAGCTAATTTCAGTCCTATGCATTGCAGTGAGATAATGTTTTTTTTTTTTTTTAAAGCGCAGCAATTAATGAATAAAGCAAGTGAAATTAGACATAACTTGTTTCGGTGATTCATGCAAAAAAGTTACAGAGAAATTGAAATTATTTGTATTTTGTCTTAGTTGTGACTCCAAACGTGCAAAGAATGCCGCTATGTCATTCCTGCCCATCATTGGATGGATGAAATTATACAGATTCAAAGAATGGCTTTTGGGTGATATAGTGTCTGGAGTCAGCACTGGACTTGTTGCTGTACTGCAAGGTAAGATTTTCTCATTTTCCCCAATCGTCTTTGTCTGAATTTAGGTTATAGGGATAATCAAGCAACAGTGCCACAATAATAAAACTAGTTGTGTGCATCATGCAGGTGCCATAAACTGTAAAACTACAAAAGCTTTTGAAATGCTATGCTTAGTGCTGCTGAGCACAATTTAATAGAAAAGTATCAACCTTTCTTCTTTTCTATGAAAAGGTGTGCTAATATTTTTCTAATGTTTCCACAGGACTTGCATTCTCCTTGCTGGCTTCCTTACCTCCAGGTTATGGACTGTACTCTGCATTTTTCCCTGCAATAGCATATTTCTTTTTGGGCACGTCCAGACACATCTCTGTAGGTGAGTATTACAAACCAGACATCTAGCTATTGTCAGAAAATCTAGTGGCTTTTCTTGCAAAATCTGGTCAGTGTGTACAAGAAGGTACCATTTGACATGTAAAATGACCAATCACAAGCCATTATACTGCATGATGCCTGGCAATGTGTAGCAATTGCCTTAATGAGCTACAGCAAACACAGATCAAGAGGAAACAAAGTGGAACAGCTGCTGACAAATTCTTCTCAACTCATCTTGTTAAAAATAGTGCATTGCAAATAAAAGTTTGAGTAAAAATGTAAATTCAGGATTGAGCAGTAAATGAATGAATGAATGAATGAAATATCTAATTCTAACTGAAAATGTAACTTTTACAATCAAATTTTGGCAGTCCAGAAAACAAAGCTTCACTCTTCCCAGCTCAGTTTAATAAAATATTTTTCCACCATTAATACAATTTATTAATATATTTATAAAACCAGATTATTGTTCTCTAAATTCCCTATTTTTTAAGATCAAATAATTATTTTTTTTACATGAAAACATCATTTTTGACAGTGCATTTATTCCAAAAAGGGAAGAAGTGTGCAGAAAATTTGTTTAATTTCTCTTTCATCGCTGACCCTCAGGGCCTTTCCCTGTCCTGAGTTTGATGGTTGGTGATGTTGTAACCAGGCTGGTGCCTGATGAAGGAGATCCAGCAAACATTACAGGATTTGAGGGACTCACCAAAGAACAACAAAGAGTTGTAGTGGCATCTTCTGTTACATTCCTCATGGGTATTATCCAGGTATTCCATTTTGAACCACAGTCCTTCGTATCATTTGTATCTCTGTGTGTTAAATACAGAATGCAAGAAATTCATATAAAAATACATTTTTAACATATGAATTATTTGAAATGAGTTCAACAGATTTGGTTCAGAGTGTAAGGTTGAGAAGGCATTTTCCAATAGTGTATATATGTTACAAAATATTATTTTATGCCACCTATAATACAAAGTATGCCCATTTTTTCCTCAGTTGGCTATGGGGGTGCTGCAGGTGGGCTTCGTAGTCATTTACCTGTCCGATACTCTGGTATCTGGGTTCACTACTGCTGCTGCAATTAGCATCCTGGTGTCACAGCTCAAGTTTGTATTGGGACTGAATGTACCAGGCTTCAGTGGTCCATTCAACATTTTCTATGTGAGTATACAATGGATGAATCACTTTAAAGTAAAAATGTGTTTTTATAGAAGATAATGTGCATTCAGAATTGTAATATTTACTTGAGATTAATATACAGTTCAGACCATCAAAAAAATAAAATCATATTGATATCTACCATAAAATACCATAAACTACCATATACCAAAAAATTATAATTCAGTAGAACTATTCATTTTTAAATAGTCTTTTGTTTTTTCAGATAAGATTAGATTAGATTCAACTTTATTGTCATTACACATGTACAAGTACAAGGCAATGAAATGCAGTTTAGGTCTAACC
>JBBIGB010302379.1:0-11415 GCA_037577075.1 Alestopetersius hilgendorfi | reverse complement strand
GATATCAGATGTGTGTGTGTGTGTGTGTGTGTGTGTGTGTGTGTGTGTGTGTGTGTGTGTGTGTGTGTGTGAGGCACTTGCCTTTCTAGAAAGTTAATTTCTGCAAGATATTAGAAGTTTTATCAAGGACCAACAACTGTAAAGACTTTCTGTTTGCAAAGGGCTTGAGCTTTTGTAACAGCTGATGATAGGTCTGCTCTTCTGTCTGTAAAGATTTTATGAGGGTGGTAACAAAGTCACTAATAATGATTTATTGTGAATGAGTATAGTTGCCTTGTTTGTTAGATGCTGGTATATATATATACATTTTCATTTATTCACATTTATGTTTTTATTCTCTGTCCTAAATTATGATGTTGTAGCAAATACTCTGGCCTGAGTAAGCTTTGCTTTTGTTCTCTTTCTCACTGCCTTTTTCCACGAAAACAAAACAAATGAACAGCAAAGGTGTGGGCGTAACAACGCCCTTGCCCCATCTGGAGAGCTGCATGACCCTCTACATTTAAACCCTTTGAGGAGTGAGTTCTTTAAAACAATGCCGTTCACTGGAGAGTGAGCCTTTATTTTCCTGTCTTTCCGGAATCCCATTCCAACTTTCTAAAATTTCATTGCTAGCTGAGGCAAAGTCCCTGAGGGTAACAGTGAAGCCATAATTCTCTGTTACCAAATGTTCAATTCACATATTTGCGATCATCCTCCCCAGTGACCAGCCAGAGCTCATCACATATTTATGATCCTAGTCTTAAAAGGTTAAGAAAACACTTAGACCTTCCATTTATTTAATCAACAAAATTATAGAGAACTTTCTTTCTTCCCCAGAGGATACTGTCCAGTTGCATTCACACATATCATTATGAAGTCATGGGATGCCTTAAGACCCAGGTGCTCACCCTCACTGGACCCCCTTCAGTTTGCGCATTGTTCTCGCCTGTTAAACTGATGATGCCATCACAACCACCCTTCACCTGGCCCTCATCCATCTACATAGAAAGGACACTTATGTGAGAATGCTGTTCACAGATGTCAGTTCAGCATTCAGCACCATCATTCCTCAGTACCTGACAGGAAAACTAAGACTGAACTGAACATGAGGGTTACTGTACAAGACCTCTAAGTGTGTACAACAAGGCAGCACATAGAGAGGAAGAACAATGACTACAGATCCAACAACTTACCTCTCCATGTGGAAGAAACAAAAGAGTGGATTGCTGACTTCAGGAGAGCACACTGTTATCTGTCTCCAATGAACATCAAAGGCTCCTATGATGATAATGGCCAAAGAACCTCATGTGGACTCTTAGCAACCGCCCAATTGCCAAGAAAGCCCAGCAGTGTCACTGATATTTGGAGAAGCTGAGGAGAGCTAACCCTCCTCCATGTCACCACAATCTATAGAGGGACCACAGGTACTCCCACTCACTGGACCCCTGAAATTTACTTTTACTGCATTTAGCAGATGCTTTAATCCAAAGTGTTCCTTAACTGCAGGGGACAATCTCCCTGGAGCAACTTGGGGTTAAGGGTCTTGATCAGGGACCCAGTGGTGCTTGATCAGGGACCCAGTGGTGCTATGCTGAAGTTAGGAAGCGAACCCAGAGACAAGAATCCTACCCACTAGGGCACCACCAACCCAGGAGCACTTGGTCACCACCACGGCAGGATAGTGAGGGGAGCTGATATGATCACTTTTCTTTGTACCTTTCATCTGGGTTTCTATCTCTCTGGCACAGACATTCGCACTACATGCTGCATCTGCAAAGCCACCAGCATTGTAGATCGCCCCACTCACCCCTCCCACATTCTCTTCTCTTTCCTATCGTCTGGCAAAAGGTTCTGTAGCATCTGGGCCTTCGCTGCCAAGATGGGAAATAATTTCTTCCCTCAGGCCATCAGACTTCTAAATCAGAACTGAATCAGACCTGTACTTCCCACGCACAAACACTCTCCTGAACTGAAGTGCTCCCTTCTTCTAAACACACACACACACACACACACACACACACACACACACACACACACAAACACTAAAACTGTTTACCCATTAACAAGAATCAGAATCAACAGTCACCCCATATTAACAAAATCACATGTGTTTTTCTTTATTTATACACTCATTATTTTTACATTTTTATCCTGCTGCTGCTATTTTAATGGCGAATTTTAAAACCATAATTTATCATTATTGTTTCTTATTAATTTCTAAATATTTGCATTTGTCCACATTTAACTACTGTGCTGCTAGAATAAAAAAAAGCTAAGCCAGGTATGTTTCTCTTCATTTTTACCATTTAAGTGAGTCTATGTAAATCTAAGCAGATGCGCTAAAATTAATTAATTAATATAAAAGCAACCTTTTAAATATTGTCACCTCATATATTAAACAATTGATTGTTGCAACAGAATTCCTTGGTCTGGTTTCGAGAGGTACGAAGGAAAATTGTCATCGCTGGCAGTGGACAGAGAAAAAGTGACATATTTGTACTCCCTTTCTCTTTGTAAGAGTTAGCAAAATACTTCTCTCCACCTTTTCCAACTGTCACATGCAGTTTATTACCATGAGCAGTCATTATTTGCATTTCAAATCAGAAAAGCAAGTGTATGGTGAAAGGTAAAGAGTTTATCTGAGAAATTACTTGTGATAAATAATAGTTTTGTGAGGTAGCTGCAGTGTAAAGCAATCTAGTCCCCAAAGACAACTTTAGTCAGAGTTACTGCTAGACAGAGTTTACTCTAATTAACATCATACATAAAAACTCAGAACTCACATGAAGGTTCACTGGGGTTTTAAGTTAGTAAGTAAAATGGCTGTATTTGTGTTATAGGTATCACAACTGAAAAAGCAGTGGATTTCTTTTTTTTTTTAACTAAAGAAAGAAAAAATGATTACAAAAGATTGAAACAAATCAATAATTAGCCTTCCCATCTCAACATAAAACATTTCTAAGTCATTCAGAAACTATCAAAGCACATCTAACAATAAACGCAGCATGGAGCTTCTTTTATACAGTATTTAAAAACATTGTATTTCTCATAAAGCTCAAATTCCACATGCAGGACTGTTTTTACTATGGCTAATGTGGATTCAGGGCTCACTGTTCTCTCTAGAAAGCTGGTTTTGCAAGATCTTCCAAGTCTTATCAAAGACTACAAAGGCTATAAGTACAAGTGTGGTGTTTTATGAGGATGGTAAATAAGTCACTTTTAGGGATTTATTGTGTGTGATTGTAATGACAGTTTTGTAAGATCATGTTATAACTTATAACTTGTAAGATCATGATGAAATGGCAAGTAGTTGCTTTTGGCCTGAAACAATGTTTCATATGTTTTTTTCTTTTTTTTACAAATTTCTATTGATTTGTTGAAATACTCCAACATCATTGAAAAGTCATGGCACATTTATTGGTCTGACTAAGTCTTGCCTTTACTCTTTCCTGCTGTTCCTCTCCACGCTCTTCAAAAACACATGCAAAAAGAAAAAACAAGCTGCCAAGTTACAGGCATAACAACACTCTTGCCCCATCTGGGGAGCCATGTGACCCTCTACACTTTTAAGAAAACACTTAGATCCTCTGTTTATGTAATTAGCAAATTTATAGAGGTCTTTCTTTCAAAACAGATTCAATCTAGTCTAGACCCTCAAAGAAAACATTAAATCAACAATGCACTGTGGGTGAGTCCTTCCTGCATAGTAATGTAAGTTATGCTATCTTCTTGCCACATCTTTCTACCATGGCTTCTTAAGGAAAAGGATGAGTTACTGCCACCATCCCTGTGCCCAGGAGGTCCTTAGCATTCTGCCTCAGAGACAACTGTTCCAACACCCTCACACATCATTATGCACATATATACCCCTTGGCCCCACTGGATCCCCCAAAGTTTGGGCAGTGTTCCAACCATTTAGAAGATGTTGTCAACACAACCACCCCTCACCTCTGCCTCATCTATCTAGACAGAAAAATGACGCTTGTGTAAGAATGCTGTTCATCAGCTTCAGCATTCAGCGCCCCCATTCATCAGCACCTGATAGAAAAGCTGTGAGGGTGCAGTCCACTGCAAAGACCACATCATCAACCTTGATGATGACATAATTGTGGTGGGTTTAAGAGGAGGTATAATGGCTCACAGACAAATTCTGAACCAACAACCTACCTCTAAAAGTGGAGGGTTGTTGTGTTCAGAAGAGCATGCCACTCTATGTGTTGTTCACATTGTGGAAAATCTCACATGGACTCTCAACACCAGCTTTATTACAGCATTTCTGCATCCTGCTCAGACCGAAGAGAGCTCACCTCATTCAGACCTTTCCAGCCCTTCCCCAGGCCACCAGGCTCTGAAATCAGAACTTCTACAGAACTAGGCAAGCACTGTCCTGAAGTGAATAGCTTATTTCTCCTTAATAACCACACATGCACAAATAGACACGTGAACCATTCCTTCATAAACAACAATCACACCCAAACTACCATTGCCTGCATTAAAAAACTCATAGTGTATCTTTGCCTTTATTTACACACTATTACTATTTGCTTATACTGTTGCTGCTATATTAACAATAATTTATTATTGTTTCTTCTTACCTCGCACATCATTGTATTTTTTCTGTCTGACACAGTACTGTATTCTTCGTATTGTTTCTGCTTTTGCGTGAGGGGCCTTACACCTATTTTTCCCACTTCCAGTGCAATAATATCAAACTGACTAATCGCTTGCTACTTATAATATCCCACCCCTCATCAGGTGCCATTGTAACAATAATCAATGTTAGTCACTTCACCTGTCAACAGATTGAATGTGATATATAAGGGTCTGCAAAATCCTCATATGTAAGCATTTGCAATAACTAATTGATCTATAAATCACCTGATCCTAGCAGTGAATAATGGAAAAATGAAAGCCTACATATGGTATAAAATATGTTTTCACTTTCGTTACCCTTTTCCCCCCAGGCTTGGAAAAAACGGCAGAAAAAGGGCTTTTTTCAACTGAGGCCCTGTGGAAGTGCTAACTCCTCAAGTTCTCTTTCTTTCTTCCTCATGCTTCAGAAGGAAACAGAAAGCATTAAGGTGTTATGATGAGTATAAATACTATATAGGAGTAAAACTGGCTAGATATATGATGTGGTAGTTTCATAAAGTCTTTTAGATCTGATCCTTTTTTATTGCACTATCCTGGCTAAGCAGGGAAGTGTAGGTAGGTGAGGCATTCTTTATGGGCTGTGAAAAGCTAAGTAATGCAAAATAAGATGCCTGGATATATCACAAGGTAACTGTGATCTCCTTTAAGCCAGTATTGTCAACATTTGTCATTCCCATTTGTCTTATGTATATTTTTTCTCTGAATATCTTTGCAATCTTTTAAATTGAGGATCTAAAATTGAGGAGTAAAGCGCACAATACAATGACCCCTCGTGTAACGACCTACATGCGTCCCCCTACCCTTTATACCAGACACATTCCCACTTACAAATTCAAATGTTTTCCCAGTATAATGAAAGTGCAGACTTACGCCACCTGCTGGTTAAAATTTAAAACATTAAAAAAACCATTTTGGGAACACATTAAAAATCACAGACAGTCCAAAATTTGGTCAGGCGGGCAATTTGTAACCAGTAAGCACAGTCACTGTGAATTATAGCAGATTAATAGCAGAGTGTTTGTAGCAAACATGAACATTTAATTATTTATATTGTGGCGACCGGTGGAGGAAGGCGACACACATACACGGAGAAGTTCTTTTTCTTGGTTTTATTGAAGTAAATGTGCAAGCACGAATACATCATCGGCCCCCGTGCTGGCTTTCTCTTTCTCTTGTCCCCCCTTTCCTTCTCTCTGACTCAGTCCACACAGCTCTCAAACCCAAAACCATCTCATCTTCCTGTGCCAAGCACCGCCCTCCCCTTATATACATCACCCAAAAGTGCGCCAGTTGCTATGGCGACGGCCCAACGCGGCCCCCCCCCCCCTAAGCAGCACGTAGCGCACGTACACCCTTAACCCAGACATAACACCAAACAACCCGCCAAAAACCCACTTAACCCCTAAAGTCCCTGTGGCTCTCACGTGTTCGCCACAATATTAATATACAGTAACCCCTCAGTTTTACACGGATCAGGAGTCACGGATTCAGCCATACGCTGATTTTTTTTTTGAACCGGACTCATAGTTTTAATCAGAAATCCCCACAATAACAATTGCAAATATCTTTTCTCTTTTTTTGGTGTTTTCAAACAAAGGGACTCAGGGCAGGGTGTAGCCAACCTCTAGGTACTTTTTTCGAATTCCACAGCAAGGTTGAGCCCCGCGCTCCAAGCGCAATTTCTCTGTGGTGCAAGCACTCAGACACTTCAAACTCAAGTGTTCGATTGATCTCCAGGAGACCAATTCTGCCTTATCACTCACTGACTCACTCCCTCACACTTAGCAGGCTGTTGTTTCTTTGTATTTTCTGGGTCACTGAAATAGAGGAAAATGACATAAAGCTGCACCTGACAAGGCTTCATGATTTACTGAAGGATTCACAGTGAACCTGCACCCTAAATCATGAACGAGTATGTTGTTTGCAAGGCTCTTAAAATATTCAGAAGGTGAAGGCTGCCCACTTTCTGGCACAGAGTATGGAATTCAACTGACACAGACCTCATGCCACATGTGACTTTTCTTAAGCTAATGTTTCATCTTTGCTTACTAAAATATGTAAAACATGTGCTTTAAATTAAATGAGTACAACAACAAATCACAATTTTTTTCTATTTTATTTAAAAGAAAAGCACAGTTTTGAACCGTCTTTACAGTATTTACGAGAAAATGTTGAGAATAATTATCCTCCCGCAGGGTGGTTATAGCCTCATACATACCTGTGAACTCGACAAACCACAAAGTTGCAGGTCCCAACCCCCCCTGCATTTTACCATTGTGTCCTTGAGCAAGACACTTAACAGTGTCTTCAGGGGGACTGTCCATGTAACTAATGATTGTCAAATGCCATAAATGTAGGCCATCATGTACTATATGCGATAAAGCTGGGAGTGGGGGTGCCAATTTTGTATTTATTTGAGCTACTCGCTGGGTGACCACTGCTTTGCTTGGTGAATGGGTTTCATGGGTGACATTGTTCACACTGTGACTATAAGTTTATCCAAAATGTCCTGAAGACCTGAAGAACTCTCTCTTCCATTAGCAAGGCTGCCGGATGCACTGTGACAGCAGTGGGAGAGGTTTGGGTTGTCAAATGTGTCTTGAATGCATTTATGGAGTTCAAAAGCAACTCAGACCATCTGTTGAAGTGCATCTTTGGTGCATATATAGCTGAATTTTTATGAGTCTTAGCCACGTAATCTGATACTGAAGAGGCATAAAGTGTCCAGATGTAAACTGAGTCTATGTTAGCAGCATAGCTCTAGTGATAATCTAATAAGAGATTAAAAAATTAGACATTTTATAGTTTTGGTCACTATCCAACCCCAAGCCTGTAGTGTCCATTCTCTCCATGTGTAAAGTTAAATAGCAACAAGCTTTGATTGCATTATGACCATTTAGCCAGCGAAGAGTTGTGGAATGAGGAAAAGTCCCTACTTATCAGGGATAAAACAGAGGAAATGGTTCTTTATATAATCATTTGTTGTAAATATAAAGTTGTTATTTTGCATTAAAAAAAACCAACAGCAGCTGTCTTGCCCACTGAAGGTTTGCTTTGTTAGTTTTTCACTGGAGCCATGATGCTAATATAGACCCCATTTATACTGGACCAGGATTATATATGTTTTAAATGCGTCTTGGATGTGTTTATATCTATTTATTTTATGTACCAGATGTAATGCTGGTAATCAAAATGTATGAAGTGACCAAGTGTGAATGGGGTCTATAGTACCATCATAGTGGAAAAACTAAAGATGCAAACCTTGGTTACAATAGCACAGTTTCAGTTACCGTCTAGAACAGGGGTGCCAAACTCCAGCCCTGGAGGGCTGTGGTCCAGCACGTTTTGGTGATTTCACTGCTCAGAAACACCTGCTTCAGTTTGCCAGTTAATTACCAGGTTTAGAGAATGTGTTTCAGCTGGAGAACCCTCAAACTATGCAGGACACTGGCCCTCCAGGAGCAGAGTTTACACCCCTGCTCTAAAATGTACTGAATGTACACTACCAGTGAAAAGTTTGGACACACCTTCTCGTTCAATGTTTTTTCTTTGTTTTTATTATTTTCTACATTGTATATTAATATTGAAAACAAACAATGATGAAGGAAGACATGGAATTATGCAGTAAACAAAAAATGAGTTAAAAAAAAACAATATATGGAGTAGAGTAGAACCGTAGTGGAATAGGATCACTAACAGTGTACCAACCTGACCATCACAACTGATGATCCCAAACACATTAAGAGGGCAAGAAATTCCACTAATGAACTCTTGACCAAGAAACCTCTTAATCTTAACCTTTTAATTAAACTAAAACGAAAATAATAAAAACAAAGAAAAAACATTGAACGAGAAGGTGTGTCCAAACCTTTCACTGGTAGTGTACATTATTGTACAAAATACAGAGCAGTAATGGATTTATCTATATATCTCCTGGTCCTTGTAGTAGTCTTTTTTTATGAAGCAGTAACATAAAAATATTTACGTTGAAAAATTTCAGGCCTTTTCTGTTGATTTACTACTTAAACAGAGGGACTTCTAATTCTTCCTTGGCCAAATGGTTTCGATTTAATTATGCCGCATGTTTTTCATGTATCAATCATAATGCAGTGAAAAAAACAGACCATAGCTTGGTGCTATTTAACTTTACACACGCACACACAAAGAATGGGCGCTGCAGGCGTGCGGTTGGACAGTGATCAAAAAACATGAAATCTCTTATTATTTTAATAGCTCTGATGGAGCGGCTGGCAGCTCATAGCTCCAGCCGCTCCATCAGAGGTGTGCATCAGGGTAAGCGAAGTCAGCCAAGACTCCTGCTTAGCTAAGAAGCCTACAGCAATAACAAGGACGGAATCAAATCTGGTTAATGCAGTAAAATAGTTGTGCAGATAATTCCACATTCTATCACATGACAGTACAGACTGTATCAAAAGATATTATTAATATTATTGTGCTGCAAAGTTTTCACAGTGTTTGGTGAGTGTAGGTTTTGGTCCACTGCTGCCTCCCAGTCCATCCAGAAATTTTCTAGTTAGGAGCATGGAGGTAATATGGGTGGCTTTGGTTAGAAGCAAGATGGACATGCAGGGAATAGGACATTTTAATTAATACCTGACTTTAAAGAGTTTTAGGGTCACTGTGACAAAATAACAAGCACAATATGCCCATAAAATGTAGGCATCATGGAGCATGTTCTCATATCAGCTTTTTTCATGTATGGATGGGACTAAAAAAACATAGTGCCTGCTCAGAAAATTGTGATTTCTCTAAAAATCCCAATAAATCATAGTGAATACATCAATCTAGTGGTGTTTATGCATGCTCATCTCATAAATATGAAAAAGAAGCATAGGTTAAGTTCCTAAAAACACACACTGCAGCTAATCGCCTATAAATGGGGTCTGGGAAACATTTATTGCATTACCTCACAGTGCATTAAACACTTTGGTCCCAAATAGCATGTTGTTTAACATGCGGTAGTGAATCACAGTCTTCCCCACTTTCTGTAAGCGTTAGGCTTAATAGTGGACCCCAAATACAAACATAAAGAATGCTCCACACCCTACAGTGCTATTCAAGGTGATGAGCATGAGCAGGTCAGGGCTAGACCCTTCGCTTTTTGATGAATTATGCCAGTTAAACAGAGTGTAGCCTTCATGTGTGCTACTGGAGCATGTTCCCAATAATACAGCTAGATTTATTACAATAAGCATTAACACATGTCGGGTGGAAAGAAAACATACGGTGCTCTGGAGGAGAGGAGAGAGGAAGGTGTCTGGGCAGGATGTTAGTATGCTAATGGTCACAGCAGGCAAAACCAGACGGTTTAAAACAGTAACACAGGGCAAAGTAAGGCAAGGTATGTTTCATTATACAGAACTGTTCATAGAATGAGAAAATACGAAATACAATGAAAATTCCCGTTCAAATGAAAAAGATGCAGGAGAACCGTAAGGAACAACATGCAAAGGAAACAAGATTAAAACTTAATTGAAACAGTAGATTTAAAAGAGAAGAGAGTAAACAAGATTAATTTTTTTTTTGGATTTTTTTAAAGGGTGGAAATTAAACACAAAAAGAAAAAAAATTATTAAAAACAAATTAGGATAATAAGGTGCTGTAGCAGGAAAGAGAACAGCCTGGTCAAATGGAAATGTTTTCCTCCTGGATTTGAAAGCCTCTTCTCTCTCTGTTAACTGGCTCCAGTTAACAGCAACGTAATAGCTAAACAATGCTTCCTCATGTTTAGTCTTTACCATATACCAGATACTGACTCATCCCTGAAGATCTGAGAGTTCTATTCAGCTCCTATTGCTGCAGCATATCAGACAGATTTGCGGGTCCTAAACCAGTAAGCAACATATAGACTAGTAATAGCATTAATTGAGAGTGGACCACAAACTCCACCCCAGTCTGAGAAAACCTCATGAAAAGACACCTAAACATTTTTCTTTGGAGACCTTCCAAATAACTATCATCCATTTTCAATTAGTGGCTCCTCAGGGCTTGATAATGTCAATGGGACACTGTTTCGGGTGAACAACATCGGGTCAGGTTCCAGCTTCCAAACTTTTAGATAGCAGACTGAAAGAGGACAGTGAAAACAACATTTCCCATTCATGTCCTGATATGAAAGGGAAAAAGCTATAACAAGAGGTCCATTGTCACCTCCCAGAATAAGATCCAATGAATTTCCTTGAAATTACTCAAATTTAAACTTCGGCCGGATTGGACCGAGAGGGAAGATTGACAAGATAAGGTATTTGGAATGAGAATTAGAGAATCTGCTCATCCAAGAAGCAGCTGCATATTTTGAAATGTCACTAGGTTGTCTGGCCATTAGGACATACAAATGCGCAGTGTGCAACGTCCTCATTCCCGCTCTCCAAGACAGCATGGCTCAAAGTAAGATTAGATCCTCAGATGCCGGAATGAGAGATGGGCGCCATGCGTTAATCCGTCTGGGTTTCTGGTAGAGATTTTTGTGTAAGCTGGGCACTGATCCATTAGCAATCCATTGAATAATCTAATAGAATGTTCTGAACTGTGACCATGGCCATGGTGACGACAATCAATGAACGAGCCAGGCTGACCCATCCCAGGTGATCAAAAAATATATAATAACCAATCATAGCCACACTGATCTATCATAGGCTGTCAAAACCAATCACAGCCAGGCTAACCTGAAGTGAAAGTGAAGATTTGTCATACGTGAACACACCACAGCACACAGTGTGAACAGCACGAAATTCAACCTCTGCATTTAACCCATTCACC
>JBBIGB010302313.1:0-11419 GCA_037577075.1 Alestopetersius hilgendorfi | reverse complement strand
TGTGTGTGTGTGTGTGTGTGTGTGTGTGTGTGTGTGTGTGTGTGTGTGTGTGTGTGTGTGTGTGTGTGTGTGATCTTGCTAGCCTGTGATACTTTCTCAGATCACATGTTATGTAACTTGCGAAATGCTACGAACATATGCTAATGAAATGCTGCTTGGCTGGTAGGCCTGTGTGTGTGTGTGTGTTTGAATAATAGATGTGATGCAGATGTGATGTTAAAAATTCCTTTTCATCTCTTTATGCAGAAACAAAGCCATATTGTTTTACTTCAACATTTTACACTGTGCCAACCCAGCAGTCCTCATCAACCTCCAGTGCCCTACAACTCAGGTAGACCTGCAGCACATACTCTCACTATTCAGTAGCTCATTCACTAACTCGAACAGTCTCTATTTAAGAGAATATTCATTGTAAATGTAAAGTTATTCATGACTATTTATCTGAAGCTGCAAAGTTTGTGTTGGTCTTTCTCTACTCCTTTGTCAGTGGTCACTTTATGGCTGGCTGATTTTATTTTTGGCTTCTTAATGACATTTCATGATTTTCTGGCCATGTAGTTGCTGACCATGCTCATCTTTAGTTGTTTCAAGTATACTGGTCTTTTGTAATGTTTTTTGTTCATAATATGTCCAAAAAACATAAGAGGCAATCATTTTGATTGTTTTCTTTGGTGTCCAATACTCTCCTTTGGAATCGTAGTTCAGACACAATCAATACTTTTCATACCCATAGTATACCACAGGAAACAACATAGCCTGGACCGACTGATCTTTGTTTGTAGACACATTGTTACATTTGAAATGAATATTTTTGAACAATGTGTTGAACGTGATAACTGCATTCATTATTATGACGAATGTATATAAAAATATAACCATGTATAACCATGTACACAGATGAGTATATAAATGTGTATATATATGCGAAGAGAATTTTACAAAACTATTGTGGATGTGCTTGTAAGTGCTGAAATAGAATTTTATGAACGTTTATGTGTGCAGGCAGTAGCAGCAATTCATAAATGTTTTAGAGTAAATTATTTATGTTAGGAAATTAATAAACAAAGAACCTCAACTAACTGCCAAATTCTCTCTGTCTCTCTGTCCCAGCTGTGTGTATCCAAGTGCCCAGACAGATTTGCCACATATTTAGACATGCAGTATAACTACGGCAGGAACAGGAGCTACTGGGAGTATTACAGACAGTTCTGCAAACCCGGCTTCGACAATCCAAAAAAGGTACAGAGACACTGTGCTTCACACTGAGACACTGAGGCCAAACGTCCTGATGGGATTAGACGGTACAACAGATTAGTGGTTTTTAAAGTACCGCTGCCCTGTACAGGCTAATTATAACTTTGCTGTGACACTGTTTCATATAGTCCACTGAAAACTGCACAGCATTTAGTGGTTTTTGAAGTTAACTGCTAATCACACTGTCTGGGATGCTTAAAAAAATCCGCTGAAACCATGTCCTGTATTATACTGTGTTTATTTTAGCATGTTCTGTACATCTCATTATGTGTTAAAGATTCTTTTACCGCCAGACCGTGGTGCAAGAAAATAGCCGTTCTGCTCAGATTAGTCTTACCCACTAGTAGCTACTGTGTGGTATAATTCATGCGGCTGGATGTGATGAATTCTTAGACATGCCTCTCATACTGGAGCGATTTTAGCTGTGCCGTTCCCCTATTGGTGTAATTGTTTGCTATGCCATTCTGATAGAAATCTAGCTGTGTTCCTATTTCAGTGGGTCTTTATTTGTGCCCTTCCCCTATTGGTGGATGAATGAACTGTGCCAGTCTTCTGCTTGTGGATTTTAAGCTGTCCTGTTTTCTGCTGGTAAATTTTTAAGCGTGTCTTTGTCCTATATGTGTGATGGGTAACCATAGTATTCTCCTATTAAAGATCCATCTGAACAATATCAAATCATGCCACAGTGAGACAGTAGCAATGCTTTCACCTTTCACGAGAATGAGGAGTGATTCTTCCTTGGCATCACTGTATTGGCAAGCAAGGATTTAGAAACAGTGCTGAAGGAATGATCATGGAAGAAGTTGGGAGAGTTGAGACATCATTAAGAAAGGCTGGCCCTAGTGTTTGGACAGACAGCAGCAGTCTGTGCTAACTGGATAAAGTGTGGGCCGCATGGTGTCACGGTGTGTAGCGCCATGCCTCACACCTCCAGGTCCTGGCCGTCTGTGTGTGTGTGTGTGTCTGTGTGTGTGTGTGTGTCTGTGTGTGTGTGTGTGTCTGTGTGTAGTTTCTCACAGTGGCATGGGTTACCTCCAGGGTCTCTGGTTTCTCCCACAAAGAGATGTGCATCAGTGCTCAAATCTGTTTTTCATACCTGAAAAGCTATAATCAAATCACCATCTGCTATTCAACCAAGTTCCTGCCTGCTAAGTTACACATCGTAACAACTCCTGTAGAAGAAAAGTCAGAGGTTAAAGTGCATGAGCGAGTTTACGTTTACGCCATTTAGCAGACGCTCTTATGTGATGATGTGTGATGAAACATCAGCATGCTGTGGTGGTGGGAATTTGCAGGTACACATACACAGTGTGCGTCTGTGTATGTCACTGCAACACACTCCTACAGTTTTAGCACTGTGGTGATGCACCACGTTACTAATGAAACCATGACAAGGTTTTTCGCCGAGTCATTGCTTCTTCACTGCTCTTCCCACACTTCAGAGCCAGGCTGTTTCTGGAGCTGTGCTAGACAGAGCCTGCTTGCTGCTCACACAGGCATGCATACTTTTAACAGTGCATATACATACATACATTCACTACTTACGTCAATATTACTTATATGCCACTGATGTCTACTGCATGTAATAACATAGTTCTAACCACCATTTGTGATATTAGTAACTTAGCTGTAACTTACTTATCAGTAGTTTTTATACCCAGCATTTGCATCTGTATCAGTGAATTTTCATATTGAGATTTTTTTATTTAGACTTTATTTTATATTGTTCATGTCTGTGTGTAGTCATAACATTAGCAATTTCTTCCAGGATCAATAACATTTTCTGATTTTTCTGAGATGTGTGTACAGTATTTTATATTTTTTATTTTTAAGGTCTTTGCATTTAAACTGATGCATGTAATTGTTGCTCAGTCATGTTGGAATTTGTCCTTACTTTTTACTCTTTTTCCTTTTTTTCTAATTGTTTCCCCATTTTCATTTGGAACAATTTGTTTCTGTATTTTGATCCATGTTCCCCCTGTTTTTCTTCTTCTTGCAGTCTATTGCGCAGGTGCTCAGGGATGAAGACTGTCCCTCCATGCTTGTTCCCAGCAGACCCTGTGAGTGATTTCGAGAATGTATTGAAGCAATAGTTCAGTGAAAACACGCAGTTTATAGTTTTTACCCTTGCACCAAATATAGTCAATCATCCAAGACATGTGAAGTGCCTGAGGTTTCCTTGCTTAGTCCTAGAACTGGTGCTCTGAGGCTAGTATAGCTGTAATAGAAACTCATACCCTATAAACAGCACTGTGAAAACTGAATAGACTTGGGTAGGTTTCTGACACTGTGTGACATGCTGTTAACTATAAACATGG
Organism: Alestopetersius hilgendorfi; assembly: GCA_037577075.1. NCBI lineage: Eukaryota > Metazoa > Chordata > Actinopteri > Characiformes > Alestidae > Alestopetersius > Alestopetersius hilgendorfi. The sequence goes on along the minus strand of JBBIGB010302313.1, from coordinate 7,847 downwards.
ACGAAAGACAAAAATTTAAATGGAGACCAAATTGTTGAGACAAAACATAAAAAAGGCTTTAAGATAGTAGTATAATGTGTGTCTACCCTTGTTTATACATACAAATTATGGACACAAATATTGTGTCACCTGGCCATTCCACCCATGTGGAGGTGGTCCCCCTTTGCAGCTTCCACTCTTTTGGAAGACTTTCCACAAGATTTGGAGTTTCTGTGGGAATTTGTGTAGATTCATTCTGCAGAGCATTTATGAGATCAGGTACTGATGTTGGATGAGAAGGTCTGGCTCACAATCTCAGTTGCAGTTCATCCCAAAGGTGTTGGATGAAGTTGAGGTCAGAGCTTTGTGTGGGCCAATCATGTTCTCCCACTATTAACTCATCCAGCCATGTCTTTCTGGATTAGAAAAGGTTCTTCCACAAACTGTGTCCAGATAGTTGGAAGCATGATGTTGTCCAACATGTCTTAAGATCCTGAAGGATTAAGATTAAGACCCTCACTGGAAGTAAGGGACCTAGACCAAACCCTGAAAAAACAGGAGTGTCCCAGTACTTTTGACTATCTAGTGTCTTTGCCTATAAAAAGTATGTCACATTCACCGATCGTGTTATCTGATTGACTACATTTGGGGTGTTTTTATTTTCAAATACTACATTATTGTTATAATTTTCATTAAAGTGGTCCGTGATCACAAGCCAAGCAGTTGGAGCATGTGCAGAAACTCTTTCATAATGTAGCAAATGAGACACACTTTTTTATCAAGTGAATAATCTCAGAGTATCTCACTGGTGTCCTAGTGGTTAGGGAGTTGCCCCTGTAATTGGAAGGTTGTGGGTTTGAATCTCAGGACTGCTAGTGGCACTACTGAGTTACTCTTGAGCAAGATACCAACCCCACACACACTGCTCCCCGGGTGCTGTGTTCCTGGCTGTCTGCTGCTTCACTTGGTGAATGGGTTTAATGCAGAGAAGAATTTTATGCTGCTCTCACTGTGTGCAGTGGTGTGTTCACATATGACAAAATTTACTTTACTTTCTTTTTAGTTCTTCAGAGGTGCTTTCCTGATTTCATCACCAGAAACGGGACTTTAACTGTTGCCAACAAAACGGACTTTAAAGACGGATTAGGTAAAACCAGGAGCGTGGTTGATCTGAGAGACGCTGCAAAGTAAGTGAAAATTGTGCATTTTTGCTTCATCCACTTCAACTCACCGTCTAGTTGCAACTACAGCGCCCCCTGCAGGCTGTTAGAAGTGATATTTCATCTTTAGTCACTAGTGTTATTTAAATGTGGCAAGATTTGAAAATCAAAAATTATGTTTACAATTTGCTCTGTTGCTCTTCTTCTGTCTCTTTCTCTCCACTTCTCACTCTTTTTTCCCTTTGCCTCCCTTTTTTCTTCATCTTAGTCTCGTATGACTCCTTCTCTCTTTGTTCTTCTTTCATTTTCTTTCATGCTGTCTCTCTCTTTCTGCTCTTTCTCTCCCTCTCTCTTCTCTCTCTCCTCCTTCTCTCTCTCTCTCTCTCTCTCTCTCTCTCTCTTTTTTTCTCTCTCTCCCCATTTTTATCAATAGATCATTCATTTTTTTCCCCACCAGCTAATGAATGGAACGAGAAGTTCCTTTATTTTAATTCCCAAGAAAAGTTTCAAATGTTCATCTTTTAAAGTTAGTATTTTCAAGGTTTCCTGATATGTTTCTTCTTTATTTAATTCTACAGTCATAGTCTTAAGTGTGTCTTCTTTCTCCCCAGGGGAGAGCGTACAGCTTTATTTGGGTACGACATTCTGCCTCTTGGAGGCCAAGCAGGCCAAACAGAGTCTGGCCTTTTACAGCTTGATCAGAGACTCAAGCTGGGCATGTGTGCATGAGTTCACTGCTGATCTTGCTTAGTTTGTTCAAACACACAAGTTTGACAAAGTGCCGTTTCTCTCAACAGGCTCTGTTTAATATCAGTGTTGGATTAATCATTCAGGCAGAATCCACATAACATTAACATGCTTTGACCAAAAAGGATGAAATCCCATTCAGCCAAACCAGAAACTGTAGCACCCAACTCATTTTAGATATAGATTTAAACTGTATTTATTTTGTATGTATTGTATACATATTTTGTACAAGTTAGCAGGGAAAAGGTTACTGATCAGTTTCTAGGAATAACTTTAGCCGTGCTACTGTAGCTAGTCATTATAGTATTAGACTTATTAGTTTTTTCTTTTTGCATTTTTTTTGTAATGTTAATGCAGAGAAAATAATCTTATTACACCAGGCAACAAAAATTGTTTGTTGATAATGTTCATTTTCATGTAGTTAGAAATGTCATTTCTTGATGTGGTCTTTTGTTATACTTATTACTTTTTGCATTATAATATGTTGTTTGTTTGTTTTACATGTAGACAAAAGGGTTGCCAACTCTCACGCATCAGTGAGACTAATATGGAAATAATAGTAGTATTATAACAAACTTTTAATGAAAAATATACATAAGATTTAATTTACCTCAAGAACCATTTAAGGTGGGGGGGAGCAAAACTTGACTAAAAAACATAAAAAATTGCAGTGAAACAGACATAAAAACACATAAAAATGTTACCCTGTGTTAGATTAAATCTTTCCTTCCATTTGTACAAAACATAAATGAAAACATTTTTTGAACATTTTCAGTGATGAAAACCATTATTACACATAAAAAACTGCATCCAATCTGTGAACACTTATGTATACGGTATATCTGCATGCAGAAGAGTTTCTCATTAGGCTGAAAGGGAATGGGATCCCACTAAAGTAGCTCTGCGATCTACTTGCACCTGTTTTGTGAGTGTGGTTTTGGATGACTGTGCCTGATGAGTGTTCTTCAGTTTGTGAGCTGTGCTGTAACAGTCTGAATGCTTCTCTCCTGTAGCGGAGTCACAGCCATGCAGCAGAGACCCGAAAGGTCTCCATTTATTTTCTAGCCCTTGGCCACTGAGCTAACCTCTCTCACACCACTGAACTAACCTCTCTCATACTGAGATACAGATACATTGCTAGTAGGCTTATTTCTGTAGGAATACTGGCCTTAAAACAAGGAATTTCAAAACAAGGAGAGTGCTACAAACCCAACACTACCTTCTGTGACCGAGATTAAACCAGAATGCTAATAAGGGCAGATTATCATTAAAAGCTAGTGACTCTTGTGGATTGTGTATAGAAACTGAAACAACAACTGGCTTCTGATTCATACAAGCTTTGGAAACCCGGTACCGATATTATATAGTGGTTTACATTTTGAGAAACTGCATATTAAACTTTTGGAATTACTGTTTTCAGATATATAAAACCAGTTTGTATGCAGATTAATGTATATTTATAGTTATTTTAAATATGCTAGTTCAAAAATATGCTAGTTCCACTAGTACAACTGTTAAATAAAGGGAGCTGTAAAAATGATAAAAGATGAAACAAAGCTGTACATGATCCCATAATAACAGAAAAAGAATTCAATTATACAGGTAAAGTTAGACAGGAGAAGTAATACAATTATATCTATAATGAAGGTAGAATAAAATTCAATGGAATAAAAATGGAATATCTAAAAAGGTGTTACATTCAAATGATTTCTTTTGTTTTATTAGAACAGAATGAAGTTCTTAAATCAGTATCTAGGATAGGGTCCTAAAAATTAATGTCAAGCTTGAAGTTCTAAAAATATATATAATAGAAGAAAAAGCTAGAAAGATGTGTTTATTAAATGAATATCTAGAATAGGATTTTAATGCAATGACCATCTAGAATGAGCTTGTGAATAAAATACATATTCAGAATACTAGCATTTTTATTATATGACTTTCTAAAATACTGGAAACATTTAACAAAGCATCTGTGATCTTTTAATGCATTTTTAAGGCTATATCGACTTTCTTATAGTAATTTTACCCGTAGTCATGCATGAAACAGCCTTGTCTTCAGTTCTGTCATGCAGATGAGCATAGAGGAAAGCAAACACCTCTCTCTATAAAACTGATCTTTCTTCTGTTTAACCCATAATGCTTCTTTTGCATCCGTAGCCTGTAGCAAAAATAGCAGTCTGCTAGGTAGTTGGCTCTAATGCTAATTCAGAATTAGTGTTTCATTGATGCTTAAATTGTAGTAGAATGTAGTAGTAAATATAATATTGTAGTGCTAAAGAAGCCAACTTTACCAACTAACTACATTTACAGCAAAGGTGAAAAATGTTTATTTTTGTTTATTTGTTTGTTTTTTACTGAACTAGCGCTTTTTACTATATTTTTTCTAGCTTTTACACACCAATCAAATGCCAACATGTTAATGTTAACTGTCATCCTCATAGTCTTCCAGCAAAAAGAAGTGAAAAGTGAAAGGAAATGTGGAAAAATGTGAATGGGGAAGCATTCTCAAGCAGTGTAAATGAAAGATGGCATTGCAGGACGTGGTGAATGGCGAAAATATGGAGAGCATTCTAGAACAGTATAACTGGTTGAACTGTTCTGTTTGAAGGAGAAGCATTCAAGAATAGTGCGAATAGAGGAAGTCTAGATGTAAGATGATGTTCTAGAACATCGTGAGTAGAGGACATGATGTAGAGAACATTGTAGAATCGTGCGAATGATTGTAACATTGTAGAACAGTAAAGGGGGGAACATTTTAATGAGGGAGAACGAATCCCTGAAACATTCTAGTTAAGAAAGAACATTCTTGAGTAGTGTATATGAGAACATTCTAGAGAACACAAGGTGCCACATCCAGGTACACTATACGGATAAAAGTATTGACCATTCCACCAACAGGGACTTTAATGATGTTGAATTCAAATCCATAGACTTTAAGATGGAGTTGATCCCCCATTGCAGCTATAACAGCTTCCACTTGGAGGCATTCCACAAGGTTTTGGAGTGTTTCTGCAGGAATGCCCATTCATTCTGTACAACATTTATGAGACAAGAAATAGAGAAGGTTCTTCCCCAAACTGTGTCCACAGAGTTGAAAGCATGGTATTGTTCAGAAGGTCTTACTATGCTGAAGCATTAATATTGTCCTTTGCTGGAAGTAAGGCATCTTGTCCAAACTCTCAACACGATGTGTGTCCCAATACTTTTGTCCAAATAGTGTATATGTGTTAACCTAAAACTGATTTTGATGGTGTTTGATTGGTCAAAATGAAAAGCTTTTAGACTTCATGTTCACCCCACAGTGTGTGGAGCTTGTGTGCTGGTAGTGTTAATAGTGTAGAGTCAGTGTATCATGTTGATGTGACCGTTACTGATGTCCAATAACAGCAGGGGTTTTTTTTCACTTACAGTGGTATCGCCAGCCTACTTGATGCCAAGGAGGTGGGCACCAAAATCTTTGAAGACTATGCCAGCTCCTGGTACTGGATTTTAATGTGAGACATTTTCATGTTATACAAATATGACTGGACTTGAAAAAGGTCTTTGCTGTATGATGAGAGTGAACTGTGTGAAAGTATTTTTCAGTAACATAATAAACCGCATCACACTGTTGTCATATCAGTATCTAAGGAACACTGAACAACTGAGCAAAATCAGTCCTGATATTTAATTTAGAACAGTGAATAAAATCATAAATGGAGTACCATTTCTGTTGCTTTTATGTGGTGTTAAAGCTTATCACACTGAGAAAAAAATGAAATATTGTGATGAAAATGTGTCAAATTTGAAAAGTAAGTTTATTTGGGATCGTGTAATATTTTGCAAGTTTTACTAACAACACAAGGCAGCTGGTGGTCTAGTGGTTAGGGAGTTGCCCCTGTGATCTGAAGGTTGTAGGTTCGAATCCCAGGTCTGCTAGTGGCACCACTGAGGTACGCTTGAGCAAGAAACTGTCCCAAAACACTGCTCCCCGGGCACCCTTCCCTTTTTGGCAGTCCACTGCTTCACATGGTGAATGGGTTAAATACAGAGAGAGAATTTTACATTGTTCACACTGTGTGCTGTGCTGTGGCGTGATGATGCATGACTATAAGTGGCCGCATTACTTGTTTTCTACAGAGGCCTGGTCATTACCATGGTGATCAGTCTGCTCTTCATCCTGTTGCTGAGGTTCACTGCAGGAGTGCTGCTCTGGTGTGTTATCTTCGGAGTGATTGCTGCAGTCGGATATGGTGAGTGCGCGAGCACTCTGCAGTGTGAGCTAATTCTACCTCTGCTGCTTTCAACATTATGTATCTGATATGTGCTTCTCCATCTCCCCTCCTCCAGGTATTTGGCACTGTTACTGGGAGTATGAAACACTGCGGGGGAAGCCCGAGGCTGATGTCACCATTTCTGATATTGGCTTTCAGACAGATTTCAGGGTTTACCTACAGCTGAGCCAAACATGGCTGATCTTCAGTAAGACTTCACTTCACTTCACTACAGTAGATCACTGAACTGTTCTCACTCTGTTTTCACTCTGTGGTGCCTAAATCCCATAAGTCCTGTCAGTTGGGGCAGCTGGTGGCCTAGTGGTTGGGGCGTTGGCCCTGCAATCAGAAGGTTGTGGGTTTGAATCCCAAGATTGCTTGTGACACCACTGAGGTACCCTTAAATAAGGTACCGACCCCACACTCTGCTCCCTGTGTGCCCCTCATTTGTGCCTTCCCACTGCTTCCCACTGGTTAAATACAGAGAAAGTTCACACTGTGTGCTGTGTGTGTTCATGAGTGACTATAAGGGGCCACTTTACTTTATAAGATGCTTAAACTCTTTAATCTGAAGAACAAACAGGACTGTGAGAGTTTTAAAAGGGCATATGCTGGCCACTGTGGTGTGTGTGTGTGTGTGAGAGAGAGAGAGAGAATGAGAGAGAGGGAGGGGGAGAGAGAGAATTTGTGCTGTTATTAATGTTGTATTGATGAACTCTGTTGGTGTTATAATGATTGATTGAATCTTTTGGCAGTGATCTCTCTGGCTGTGATAGAGGCTGTGATTATTATCATTTTGATCTTCCTGAGGAGGAGAGTACGCATCGCTATAGCACTGCTGAAAGAAGGCAGCAAGTATGTTTATTCCCAACACAGACTTTATTGATTAAATGAAAAATATGTTTTGGACCAAAAGAAATGGTCCAAATTACTTATTATTGCTGTTATTTTAAAGTTTCCATTTTCTTTCTCTGAAAATGACCTTGTGTCCACAACTGATGGTGTATGCTATATAAATACTTACTTAAAGGTCTCTCCTATCAATGGTTCCTGTTGATTCCTCTTGACTATAACGTTTTTTATTCTTTTCTTTTCAGGGCTATAAGCTATATAATGTCGACACTGTTTTATCCCATCATCACTTTCCTGATGCTGGCCCTCTGCATAGCTTACTGGGCAGTAACAGCTGTGTATCCTCTGTGAGTGTGAGTGTGAGTGTGTGTGAGTGTGTGTGTGTTTAATATGAGGTTCAACATGAGGTTCAACATGAAAACACTTTGCTGTATCCTTAACCTGAGCTGTCTGTAGATTTTTGGCTTCCTCTGGTGATGCAGTGTATAAAGTGATGTCAACCCAACCAAACTGCAAATATGCCAACATTACTTGCAGTCCTGAGGTAAAACATTACTACTCATCCCCTTTCAACATCATAATACAGTATACAGTACCAGTCAAACTTACTCAAGTTTAACATACATGTATAACATACTACACAGACATTACCTTCAGAGATACAGTTCAAACTGAAACCAAAATGGCCATAAAAATCTGTATTATGTAAACATTATATTTAGGGCTGGGAATTTAACCAGTTAATAATAACGCGTTAATATTTTTAACGCAATTAACATGTATAGACATGTGACGTTACACTTTGTAGAACTGCAGCAAGCTAGTAGAGCTGGGATACTCGGATCCTTTTTCGGAT
>JBBIGB010302264.1:0-11422 GCA_037577075.1 Alestopetersius hilgendorfi | reverse complement strand
TGGAAATGAAATGCGCCCACACTAGAGACAAGCTGACTGTAATCCAGTCTGGTGCGTGCAGTCTGCGGTTGTTGATTACGTCATCACTGTTTTTGATCAATTTAAAATTATTTTGGCCGATAACGAAAATGCATTTTTTGCCATTTTCAGACGAAAATTTTTGGTGGCAGAATATTCGGTGCATCCCTAATATATATGTATATATATATATATATACTGTGCAAACTTAACTGACTGACTAATCTACTTAACTGACCAGCACACATTAATGTATTTTTATTTGTTGGGGGGGGGGGGGGGGTTTCTCCGTCTGTTTTTTAAACTTCTTTCAAAGGTCTCCTCACAGAAACCTAGTATTAGACGTGGCTATCAACATGGCTTCGGTCTGTCAATACCTATGATATAAAAAAGCTGTGTATCTGCCAATCAGGCAGGTTGTACTTACTAAGTAGGGAGTTGTTAGATGGGTTGCTGCGCATGTGCAAAGTTTCGGTCCTTTTGGGGTGGGGGCTGGGACTCTGCATGCGGTCATTGTCCAGGAAACAAAAATTGGGGGGAGTTGCGAAACAAATAATTTTGAAGAGAGTGTGTGTGTGTGTGGGGTGGGGGGGGGGTTTAATGATTCCGGCACCCATGCCCTAATATCAGAGCATTTCAATACTCAGGTCCCAGGTCCTGTTTAGTACTGGATTTTGATACACCTCCCCTACCCATTTCTGTGGTATGTAAAAATGTTGAGTAGGTAAATTTGACCTCAGTTTCGGATCTAAAGGGCAAGGGAATAGATCCTAGTAACTTTCAGCATGGATGATGCAAGCTTCAAGTTCTGCACGTCTAGCTATGTTTCAACATTGACAAATGACTTTTACACTTACACTTAAGAGAAAGACATTAGTTGATTGAAAGATGTGGTTGAAAAATTAACATTCAGTGACTGTGGTTCCTATGCATTCCTGTAATATGTATGGAAAAACAAAAGAGCAACTATTCCACAAACTACTTAGTGCAATCCATTCACAGTTACACAAGACATATTAAAGCAGGGTTGCAGCACACTAATCCCCTCAATATAATCGAAAATTATTTGAAAGTTCATTGGTGTAGAAACAAATCTGCTAGTCTAAAGAGAGGAGTAAAACAGTGATGAGGCCAAATTACCTTTTCATACTATCCATAAGAGAGTGTTTGGTGTCCACCAAAATGACAATACTTGGCCTGAATGATTGACCTTATGTTATCTTTTTAGTTTCAAGGTTTGTGTCTAGGATTATGGCAAAATTATACTAAATTATCAACTTAGTATCAGGCACCAGAGTCAGGCGGGCCTGGGTGATTTCCAGGCCGAGTTAGGAGCCTCTAAAGGCGGGTAGGTTGTGGGTCTGTTGTACCCGACTAGAAGGTCGGAGAGGGGCAAGTGAGGATGCATTTTAAAGGTCTCACGGAGCTCTGTGAGGCTATCCTGATGGTGTCACAGGATGGTTTGTCATATGCTACGGGAGAATTTGCTGTCCATTGCTGTCCAACACTGTTATCAAAACATCAACTGATGGAACTGTGTTACATCCCTTTAGTACAATAATTTACAAGTAACTGACATATTTGCCTTCTCCTGTAAACTTTCCAGTTTGTACTTTGAACAGTAACAAAATATATGATACAAACTGTGCAACATATTTGATTTAAAGATATGCTATTTCTTTGAATATATAGGGTTCTAGCTACAACAGCAATCAAATGAACCATTGTGAGGTTCTACCTGGAGCTTTATAACACACTCCAACATGCGGTGGAGTCTTTTTTTTCTCACTTATTTATTCAGAATATCCCAGTGCTTAGATAGAAGAGATCAAGCCCTGGAAAACTCAACTCCAAACACAAGCAGCATCTCCTAGCACTCCTTTGGTGGTGTTCACTGAGACCTAGTGTTGCAAACTGATCAATATGGGGGAGAGTTCTGATAGGAGATGAATACCAGATAGTGCTGAACACTCTGAGAGAGAATGCTTTAATATGAAAGGGATTTTAAAATGTGGTGGTTTCTGTCAGTTGAAATACAGGCTGAGCTGGACCACAGATTTGTGTTTCCACCAGAAACGTTCAAAAAGAGTATGTAATGTTCAGGTTTTTCTCTGACATGGTAAGTGTAGATCCTATTGGAGGTTTACTGTGTTATGTATGTAGCAGAAGAATACTGGGAATTTTGACAACTTATGAGAAAAAAACACCTCCATGAACCCAGTAAATATAATAAATACAATAAATATACAATGAACATTGACAGAAAAAAGTGGATTTTGATCTTTTCTTGCTCTTCACCTGGTGATCAAGCTTACTAAATTATGCAATATCTGAAATTACATTAAAGACAAAAACATCAGTATGGAACCCTCTTGCTATATCAGGAGTCAAGGCCATGGTTCCAATGCCAGTCCTGTTGCTCTAAACAAATTTTATGTGTTTGCTAATAAAGTGAATCAGAAGTGCTCAGTGACACAAGGCACAGCATGCATAGTGCGATATCACCAGAACTGGAATTGGGAACCACTGGAAGTGCTTTAAAAATTCACTACAAAATAAAACAACATAATAGACAAAGAGTCATTATATAGGGGTGACACAGCACCTCCTAACATCTAGGACAAAATGATTGTTTTTACACATGAAAGTGTGCAGTTACCATTTCCATTGAACTGGTTTTCACCAGCCCCAGCTTGGCCCTGACTGCAGCTTGTTTTGGTCTTGTAGATTAAACCCTTACTTTGACCTGAGGTTTGCAATGTCTCATTATGAACTTCTGTATCTGTAGTTGAGAATGGAATAAAATAAAGCTGTTTTGTACCTCCAGCCTCTCTCTCAGCCCCCTTTATCACAACTCACCATATTAATCCAGTTGAATGGAATATTTTACATGATCAAGCCATTCATATTTCAGTTAATGAAACTATTTCTTATAAAAAAGGAAACCAGTGCTGACTGGAAGCAGTGTTACCCTGCATCTTTTACAAATCTTCTCCCTCACTCCCTCATTAATGTTGCCTGACGTCATTTACATTTACATTTACGGCCTTTATCAGATGCTTTAATACAAAGCGACTTCCATTCCCTAACTGCAGGGGACAGTCTCCCTGGAGCAATTTGGGGTTATTCCCTAACTGCAGGGGACAGTCTCCCTGGAGCTCAGGTAGGATTCGAACCCATGACCTCTTGATGTGAAGGCAAGTATCCTACCCACTGAGCTACCTCCACCCCTACTGTCATGACAAATGACAGTGTCACAAGCAAATGCAAACCCCAGCTCATATGTCATAGCTGATCAAAAGCAACAGACTTAGGCTGAGAATGGAGAGGACATGACTCGAGAATTAATGGGTGGGAAAAGAGAGGGGGGAAATGCTTCAGAAAGTAAGGCCAGTTAGACTACTGTAAGAGCAAGATGAACCCATGTAAATAAAGAAAGAGTACAGAAAGAGTAATAGCCAGGAGAGAGTAGATTGAGGCAAACAGTGGACATGAATAATGCTCTAAATTATGCTTATCATAAAACATGTACACCTTTGCGGACATTTATTTGACATGAATAATCTTGAAATGTCTCAAGAAAATAATTCAATTAAACAAGGCTTTGTACCATATAGCCTCCTCTCCATATTTGAGCTGCTTTCAATTGAGCTTGCATGGGTAGAATCATTTCTAGCAAAAAAAATAATAATTATGTAAACACGTCGAGCCCAAAACAGGAGAGAAAAGTACGAGAGAGAAAGAAAGAGATTATGAAATTTCATTTAAATTCATATTCCTCTGCTTGAGGTAAGCAGAGGAATATGAATCTTATATGCATCTTATATGATTCATCTGATATAGATTTCTTCATTTGCACCAATCAACCATGGTATTTGACAGCAAAATATCAGCAGCATATCTGGCAAGTTACATGGCTAGTTTGTGCTGCACTTCCATCAGGAAATACTGTTGCCATAAAGGAGTATACTTGTTCTTTTGGCAGTGGACAATGGGTATGCATGGACACGTTGTCCTGTCTGCAGCATGCTGCAATCTGTCAGACACATTTCTATGATGGCATATATTATGTAATTGCTTGAGCCACGTTTGGTAGGCACTAACCATTGCATACCAGAAACACTCCACTTCCATTTTGGAGATGATCTCACCCAGTTGTCTAGTCATCACAAATCACTAATCACTAATTTTTCCTGCTTCCAACACATCAAAACTGACTGTTCAAGAACTTGCTGACTGAAATATTTCACCACTTACCAGGTGATATTGTAACAAAGTAATCAGTTATTCACTTCATTTATCAGTCATTTAATCGATGTATGTAAATAAAGTAGATGTGGGCATAGATGAATTTTTTTAACGCCTTAATCTCATTGGAATCTTGGCGTTAACGGCACGAGCCGGCAACGTGCGTGAGCCGGACAAGTCACTGAAATATCAAGGTGAAATTCAACATAAAAGTGATATTTTTTTCTTTTTCACTGGGCAATGTAATTAATTCATTCAATCAGCCTTAGAAACTATGGATACTTCACTTAGCTGATAAGATCACTTTGTTGTTGGTATTAATCCGTGTTCTATTCTTAGTGCTACTTAACAAATGCATATAACTGAGTGAAACTGAGTGACTTGTGTTGTTTCAATGAAATGCAGTGAGGTATCATTTTACTTTATATGTGTTTGGTTAATGCAACCTTACTGAGTCTTTCTCATATGCTCCTGGGACTATGTACTTGTTTTATTTATTTTACTCACACTATGTTCTGTCCTTGGTCTACCTTCCTTTTGTGTGTACATCTTTGTGTAAATTCTTTAGAAAACTTTCTACTGTTATTGTTGCTGGCTGCAAGAGGTAAAGTTGTACATAATTCTGCTTCAAGTACATAAAGTAGATACTTAAGTTATGCACATATAACCTTCTGCTGCCACTTCTACCAATTAGGTGAACAGCAAACATTGGTGATACTCACAATTCTTTTTTAAATATCTACAATTTTCTTTTCTTTTTTATATACAGTCAAGGCCTGTATCATAATACCAATTCCAAATATTATAAACATCTTGTCATGGCGGCTAAGGGGAAGGGCACAGCAGCAGGCAGCATCCTTTTCTCAAGAGGGTTTTCTTTATTTATAAGTCAAAGTTAAGGCTCACAAATTCAAAACACAACTGAAATAGACGGAATGACTCCATGGGTTCAGACACGTGTTGTTGTGTGCGCAAAACAGAGGCACAGTGAAAACTAGTAAATGTAGATATCAACAAACCATAAGTTAATCTTGAAATATTTGAAATAGGATTTAATGGCATAAAATAAATCCACCTTTTGATCTATAAACTATCTACCATTTCAAATCATGCATATGTGTGTGTTTGTGTGTCTGTGTGAGAGAGAGTGTGTGTGTGTGAAAGAGAGAGAGAGAGAGAGAGAGAGAGAGAGAGAGAGAGAGAGAGAGAGAGAGAGAGAGAGAGAGAGAACTAGAGATAAAGTCCTGTTCCACACATTTATTTAGCACTGTAATGAATACGGGAAAGAATCCAAAAATGCAGAGTAAAGGCAAACCGTTTTAATAATCAAAAAGGTCCGCAGGGCAAAAAGGGGAAAAACCAAAGTCCAAAGCCAATAGTCAGAAATCAGAGAATCCAACACGATAAACAGAGTCCGTAAAGCAACAAGGGAAGTCCAGAAAACAGCAGGGGGAAGAAGGCTTGGAAACAACATGAAAGCAGGCTTGGTAACTCACAAAGACAGTATACTTCGCACTGTGACCTAGTCTGCACTGATTATATATAAATCCTGGCCCCTAGTACTCAGGTGAAGCTGATCTCCTCCTAATTGGCTTGGTGGAAGTCCTGAAGGTGAAGGTGATCATTCGGTCAAACGTGAACACACCACTGCACACAGTGTAAACAGCATGAAATTCACCCTCTGCATTTAACCCATTCACCAAGTGAAGCAGGGGGCAGCCAGGATCATGGCGCCCGGGGAGCAGTGTCTGGGGACGGTACCTTGCTCAGGGTACCTCAGCGGTGCCTAGCGGTCTTGGGGATCGAACCCAGACTTTCTGGTCACGGGGCGGATGCTTTAACCACTAGGCCACCCAACTGCCCAACTGCCCTGGAGTGAGGATCAGGACTGGGTTGGTCTCCTTCAGCTCCTAAGCCTTACAGAATCCCCCCCTTCCACGGGCGGCTCCAGACAACATAGAACAACCACGATGACGCGGGGCAGGCCGGTCCGGATGGGAACCATGAAAGTCCTCGATGAGACCAGGATCCAAGATGTCCAAAGCGGCAACCCAAGACTGTTCCTTGGGACCATAGCCGTCCCAGTCAATCAGGTATTCCCACTGACCCCGGAACCGATGTGAGTCCAGAATGTCACGGTCACGATAGGACACCTCACCGTCCAAGTACGTGCGACGTGTCCTATACCTGACCACACCGACGGAACCACTCATCCACTGCAGGAACATCGGAACGTTCGGACTCCCACGGAAAAAATTGGAGGCTGGAAGCCTAAAACACACTGGAAAGGGGTGAGTAGCAGAGAAGAATGGCGCAAAGAGTTTTGTGCATATTCCGCTCACAACAGGTACTTCGCCCAGGAATGCTTATTTCTAGCACAATGAGACCAGAGGAATCTGCCTACTTCCTGATTCAGCCTTTCCACTTGGCCATTACTTTGTGCATGGTACCCTGACGTTAGGCTGATATTGACACCCAATCGGGCGAAAAAAGCCCTCCACACCTGAGATGTGAATTGGGGACCCCGGTCCGAAACAATGTCTTCAGGGATGCCAAACACCCAAAAAACCTCTCTCACCAGTAATTTGGCAGTTTCTAGGGCCGTCGGCAAACCTGGTAAAGGGATCATCTTTGAGAAGCGGTCCACCACAACAATAATAGTTATTTTTCCCTCAGATACAGGGAGGTCAGTGACAAAATCGATGGCAACATGTGACCAGGGCCTTCGAGGTACGGGTAAAGGCTCCAAGAGTCCGGCAGGCAATTGGTGTGGAGTTTTCAATTGAACACAAACAGGACATGACAGAACAAAATCTGATACATCATCCGGAATGGAGGCCCACCAAAATCAACCAGAAAGTAATTAGATAGTCTTAGTTATCCCAGGGTGACCAGTACTTAGTGTGGTATGAGCCCACTGCATCAATGTACTCCAATAACTAAGGGGTACAAATAATTTCCCCTCAGGCATTTCGTCAGGAGGAGGACTATTGTGGTTGAACTCTTCGATCCGGTTCACCACTTCCCATCTAACCGGTGCCAAAATACAAGAAGGGGGCAAAATTGTGGTGATTGTGACTGGTTTTTCATGGTTATCGAAGTGTCTAGAGAGGGCGTCAGCTTTGACGTTCTTTAAAACATGTGTGAAATGGGTTCAAACGCTTTGCTTCTCGTAAGTATTCCAGATTATGGTGATCTGTGAGTACCATAAAGGGGTGTGCTGCTCCCTCAAGCCAGTGCCTCCACTCCTCCAAAGCCAGTTTAATGGCCAACAGCTCCCTGTCTCCCACACTGTAATTCTATTCTACAGGAGACAACTTTTGAGAGAAAAAAGCACATGGGTGTAACTTCACCAGATTCCCTTGTCTCTGGGAAAGGATGGCCCGATTCCTGTCTCAGAGGCGTCCACTTCCAATGCAAATGGTACTGCAGGATTGGGCAACCGTAAAATGGGAGCGGAACTGAATAAGTCTTTCAATTTCTTAAAAGCTTTACTGACCTGGGGAGTCCATAGCATCTTGCTTGATAACTTGCCAAGCAAGGACGTGAGAGGCTTGGCTATCTGGCTGAAGTTTCTAATGAAACACCTGTAACAATTTGCAAAGCCGAGGAATCTCTGGAGTTCTTTGACTGTCTTGGGTTCAAGCCAATGCTGGATGGCTTGGGTTTTCTGCATCTCCATTTGGATAGTCCCAACTCCTAACACATGACCCAAGAAAGAAACAGAAGACTGGTGAAATACGCATTTCTCCCCTTTGACGTACAGATGATTATCCTGTAGTTGTTGCAAGACCTGCTTCACATGTTCAATATGAGATGTTGTATCTGGAGAAAAAACAAGAATGTCGTCAATGTAAATCAGCACGAATAGGTCTAACGTCTCTAAAAATTTCATCCATGAAGGACTGAAACACGGAGGGAGTGTTAGCTAGTCCAAACGGCATCACCAAATATTCATAGTGCCCCCTGGTGTTGATGAATGCTGTCTTCCATTCACCCCCCTCCCGTATATGTACGAGATTGTAGGCACTGCAGAGGTCCAATTTTGTGAAGACAGTTGCACTACGGAGTTTTTCCAAAGAAGATGGTATTAGAGGAAGAGGGTAACGGAATTTGACAGTGATTTTGTTTAGGGCTCGATAATCTATGCAGGGTCGCAAACCTCTATCTTTCTTTTCT
Source organism: Alestopetersius hilgendorfi (assembly GCA_037577075.1). Classification (NCBI taxonomy): domain Eukaryota; kingdom Metazoa; phylum Chordata; class Actinopteri; order Characiformes; family Alestidae; genus Alestopetersius; species Alestopetersius hilgendorfi. Next base: position 2,977 of record JBBIGB010302264.1, on the reverse strand, counting down.
ACAAAGAAGAAACCTGACGCGGCAGGGGAAGTAGAAGGCCGAATAATACCACTGGTCAAAGCCTCCTGTATGTACTTCTCCATGGCCTGCGTTTCAGGAAGGGTTAGAGGGTACGGCAAGGGCAAGGGGGCATTGGGTAGCAGATCAATAGCACAATCCCATGAACTATGTGGAGGTAGATCATTTTCAGGAGGAGAACTGAATAGGTCAGCAAAGGCAGAATATTCAGGAGGTATTATGTTTTCATGTTTCAATAAGGGACTTTCAACAGTGGTGGCGCGTAGGGGTAGTTGGATACATTCCTTTAAACAATTCTGATTCCAAGAGAGAATCTCCCCCTCAGGCCATGAAATAAGGGGATTGTGTTTCATAAGCCAGGGGTGTCGTAACACTACCGGGTCTCTAGGGGAGGTAATGATAAAAAATTAGATACACTCATAATGTAATGCACCAATCTGTAGTTTTATTGTTTTAGTTTGTTGGGTAATGAAACCAGTGTCGAGGGGTCTTCCATCCAACCATATACTGGTTCAGCCGGAGTAAAGGTTCACCCAATTTTTTAGCCAGTTGACGGTCCATGAAATTTCCTACAGCTCCAGAATCAACTAAGGCTGTGGTAACACAGATATGTAATTAGCAGAAAGCTTAACAGGGATACTGAACTGTTCAGCCCTATAAACAGAAAGATTTGAAATCTTTACTTGTTTTCTTGGGGAATGTGTTGGACAGGAAGATAATACACGTCCCGATTGGCCACAGTACCAGCCCAAATGTTCCTGGAGGTGGCGCTGTCATTCTTGGGCAGATAGTGGTGCTCTCCCGAATTGCATAGGCTCAGTATCAGACCTGGAATGGAGCTGCGTGGGCGTGGTTACCGCTGAGAGGGGAGGAGCGGCTGTTTGTGGGCAATGACGCTGTTAGAGAAGCCGATCAACAGCAATGGCGGTTTGGATGCACTGCTCCAGATTCGTAACATCGCCTCGACAGGCCAACGCCATTTGGAGATCTCGGTTTAAACCGCGTCGGAACGCAGTCAGTAAAGAGAGGTCACTCCACCCGCTCCCGACGGCTAGAGTACGAAACTCGAGTGCGAACTCGGCTGTGGACCGGGATCCCTGCCGGAGATCATACAACTGATCACTGATAGTCTTCCCAGACAGAGGGTGATCAAAAACGTGACGAAACACATCAACAAAGGACTGTTGTACTTCAAGTACTGGGCTTTGGGAGGTCCACAATGCCGTAGCCCACTCTCGAGCCTTTCTGGTGAGTAGTGAAATCATGAAGTGTACTCTGTCACGATCAGTCTGAAACTTACTCGGGCGGTGCTCCATATACAGTGCACATTGCATTAAAAATCCTCTACAGTGTGCCAGATCCCCACTAAATGGTTCAGGCAACCCAAGTTTGATTTCGCTAGCAGGAGTAGGTGGTAGATGTGCAGCTGCTGCCTCGGAGGGTGGCGGTGGGGCTGCGGGCCGTTGAAGGGACGCCATTGCTTGGGTTAGGTCCTGAATGGCCTGTAATTGACTTGTCAAGATGTCCCTAATCTCTGCTGGATCCATATTAGGTGAAGTATTCTGTAATTAATACGGGAAATAATCCAAAAATGCAGAGTAAAGGCAAACAGTTTTAATAATCATAAAGGTCCGCAGGGCAAAAAGGGGAAAAACCAAAGTCAAAAGCCAATAGTCAAAAACCAGAGAATCCAACACGAGTACGTAAAGCAACAAGGGAAGTCCAGAAAACAGCAGGGGGAAGCAGGCTTGGTAACAACATGAAGCAGGCTTGGTAACTCACAAAGGCAGTATACTTCGCACTGTGACGTAGTCCGCACTGACTATATATAAGTCCTGGCCCCTAGTACTCAGGTGAAGCTAATCTCCTCCTAATTGGCTTGGTGGAAGTCCTGGAGTGAGGATCAGGACTGGGTTGGTCTCCTTCAGCTCCTAAGCCAGGCCTTACAAGCACATCTTATTTCACACTTCCGGAGACATATTCAGATCAGTCCAAGAATGAGTATCAGCTGCTGCCTAAAGACAGCACTTAACAATATATCTATGAAAGTAACAATTTTTAAAAAGATCTGTTTTCCTTTCTCCAATGTTATGTGACTTGAGGTTCAGGGCGTTCAGGAAACAAAGCTGCATTCAGTGAAAATTACTTTTTAACTTTTTTTTTACATTTATTTTGATGAATATGATGGCCAGATACAGGTGCATTATTATGAGAAAAAATTTAAAAGCTGTCCCAAAAATAGTTAGTCAGTAGGAAGTAACTGAGTTTTTGGAAAGGAGACACTTCCAAAATGGAAAAGAAAAATTTTAATAAAAAAAAAACGATATACAAAATACTGTCAAATACGATCCATACCCATTCAAGAAGGTGATGCAGGTGCGGATTTCCATCTTCTCCAAAAATTTCTTTTATTTAACAGAAGGCAAAACAAACACAGCACGAGGGCTCTCTCTCTACTCAAGTGGGTGTTACTGGGGCACTTCCTCAGCAGCTCAGGGAGATAGTTGACAACCCATGATAACCGTGCCCTATCATGTTGGAGGGGTGAGCTTTTAAATTACCTTCATTAGTGCATTTCTCAACAGGTGTTGAGTCCACCCAATCATGTGATGAGTCGTGGTGGACCAATCAGGCCCAGGATCATGTGAAACTGAGAGTGACTTTGACTTTTGGGTCACCATCTAAAACCAAGATAGAGTGAGCAATGGATTGAAAGAAATTTCCCATGTAGTATCACTCATTAGGACAGTCTAGCCCTTATGATTTACATGGACTTGTGGAGTCTGAAACTGATTCAGTGTCACGGCTGCCGGCCGTTAGAGGCCGTTTTCTGTTTTTCCCTGTTCTGTTTTTCTTGTGTTCTGTGTACTCTTATTTTGAATGTCTGTTATGTTCTGTTCATGTGTCACGTGTTCCCTGTAGTCCTTTGTAGTTCTTGTCCGTGTGTCATGTGTCCTGT
>JBBIGB010302244.1:0-11423 GCA_037577075.1 Alestopetersius hilgendorfi | reverse complement strand
TAATGGGATTTTTTTCGGCCTGTGCTGGGGGGGCACCAATGACCGCTAGGGGGAGCACGGCCCCCAAATGCCCCCCCCTGCCGCCGACACTGGAACGGCTTAAACTAACTGTTTTTATGGTTCCCAATACTTAGGCTGTCCTTCACGGGGTTCTTGCCATGGACGTCCTGTTATTTAGTTATTTTCTCTGTTTGTACGCACTTTAATATTTGTTTGTAAAATATAAAGTGCAATTTAAAGTAATAATAATAATAATAATAATAATATTATTATTATCATTATTATTATTATTATTATTATTATTATTATTATTATTATTATTATTATTATTATTATGCTCCTGAGTTTAAATGTTGCTGATCAATTTGAATTCATTATTGATTATTTATATATATATATATATATATATTTATATATATATTAAGCATCAAATGGTCAAAAATTTCTTATAGTTTAAATACAGATTTTTTTTGATTTTTTTTTAGGCAAATTGATGCACTTTAAGTCTTTTCTGCTACAGACTAAAAACAATATTGCCGCCCTATTTTTCTTGGTAATATTCGGCACGTTTTCGCTGAAAAACTCAATATCTTTACTGTTCTGTAAAGATAGTGATTGTGTTTCAGGGGATGGCTTTACTGACGTACTTCAGCATGATGTTAAATACGGCAAGTTTAATGTTAAAGACTTCTGCCTCATCCAACAACTGCATCAAGGTATGTTGATAGAAAAGCTCAGGAGGTGCAGGCGTCAGTGTCAGCGGAGATAAACATATAATTGAAAAATATGAATGTGCTATTACAGCAGAAGGGAAGATTACCACAAAACATTATCCAGCACCATCCACTCCAAGATGAAGACGTCTAGCTGGTCTCGAGGTGCTTTTTGCGGCTCTCCGTTTTTCACAGCCAATGTGAAAGAGCCAGTGTGCGCCACTAACTTACAATAACAGAACATTTATCGTTTTTTAACTTTAAAAATATATTTTCATATATGACCGGGAGAGCGGACGGGAGTGGATGGAAGTGACAGGGAGGGCAGGCGGACGGGAGCAGGCGGGAGTGGGTAGGAATCGTCAGAAATTCGGGAGCGGGATTTAAAAAATAACCTATTCCCGCGCAGGGCTTTACTTCATATCTCCTGCTCTGAGCTGCGTGATCATCTTCGGTGCAAAAACACTTACTCCCTGCGGCAAAAATAGCAAAGAATTTGCCTCGAACATTTTTGTAATGGAATCATTCGAATTACTCGAATAATCGTTTCAGCCCTACTTGTTATTTACACCGTTAAATCATACAATTTGGGATTTTTGGCCCAGTAGCATTGAGAGTATAGAAAATGGCCATTTTTGAGATGGTAACAAGTGCATTGTGCAAACAAGCTGGTATTTGAAGGATTAAAAAAGAAAGAAATAAACATTTATGACAAGAACTGATGTTAGTTAAAACATGTAGTAAAAATAGCAAGTATAAGTATATAACAATAAATAACATTTATATATAAATATCTGGCCAATATATTATATATTATATAACATTTCTCACTTGGCCAAAATGAATAAACGTCATAATCTGGAAGAAAACACTAAAAACTTCTCAAGTGCTGAGTTTAGAATGAAATCATTTAAACCTAAACTGTATGATTTAACAGTGTAAATAATAAGGAATTAAAATGTAGTTTTCATGGGTTTCAATTGGTCAAAAGTGGCACGAGGGAGCTGAATGTATAGTAAAAACGAAGAGGACCAGAGTAAATCACACGCTGAGACAAGTTTGCCGAAGACTGTACTGTACACACGAACACACACTCATTAATATACAAAAAACTGATCACGTGGCCTCTCTCACCCACTATGATAAGCAAACTCGTCTGTTTTAAGCATTTTAGAGCCTTGCCATATTTTGGTCTTGTTTCTCACAAGAGCCCAGGAAAGCCCCTTCCACGTTTGGATGAAACGCGTTTTCTGTGTTCCCTTACGCGTTTTCCTCCTTTTCAGAGATGTACATTTTGCAGCACTTCTCTAATGTAAAACAAGCTGTGAACACAGTAGACTAGAGCAGAACATCTTACCTCCAGAAATGCATCTCTTGCACCCCTCCCTCAAAACACCCTGTGGGAGCAGGGGCTTGGATCTTCTTCTCCGATGTGGCCTTGGAGAACCACAAGTGTGGAATAAGTGCCATCTGCTGGACTACAGCCCCCCCCACCAAACCCCCCACCCACCCCCAGGGCAGAACCGAACGCCCCAGGAAATCCTTTCTACCTGTGGCAATAAGACTGTATAACGTTTCCTCTGTCAATAATAGAAGCTGGTGAACTCTGAAAACGCAAAAGAAAAATACAGCTCCACTTCTAAAAATGTGTATAGACTACGGTACATATTATAACATAATTTTGTCACAAAAGCTTGTCTGACTGTTCTGCCTTATATATTTTGAATATGGCAACCTTTCCTTAACCAAACTATACAGAGGCGATTTAGATCTCTGTAGTAAATGGTGCAACTGAGGATGCCCACAGTCCACAGCACTCAGCAGCCCTGCTCTGATAGCTGGGTGATACCATGATGTTGCTGTTATGCTCCAAGAATCTCCCATTTCCCAAGGCTGAGGCAAATCTAACATATTTAACATCTAACAGGTATAACGTATAGATTAGAGAGCTGAAAGGACTGATCAGGGATGGGAAGGACAGCTACGGGCAGAAGATAGGAATTCATGCAGGCAAGATCTTTTATTAGAAATATCAAATCAAATATACAGAATCAAAAGTAAAGGTGGGGATGTTTCTTTCCTCTGGATTGAAAGCAATGAGATGTAGACATACTGGCCAAAAAAACATGAAAATAACACACTATAAATATTGAAATAACACTAAACAAGGCATAAAGCAAATCTATCATCATAAATACATGTATAAAATGTAAAAAACTGGGGCAGTTGATAGACTATTGGTTAGGGCGTTCGCTCTGTGATCAGGAAATCGTGGGTTTAATTCCCAAGACCGCTAGACACCTCTGAGGTACACTGAGCAATGTACCGTCCACACACACTGCTCCCTGGGCGCTGTGTTCCGGGCTGCCCACTGCTTCATTTGGTGAATGGGTTAAGAATTCTACGTAATACTTTCAAAATCTGGCAGGAGAACTGGGACAATAATAAAACAGGAAGACATCTATATAATATACAACCTCAAGATAAAAGTAGTGTAACACACGACTGGAATTGAAGGGAAGAAAATATCATAACCAGGCTCAGAAGACCACACATGAGACTCAACTACACATGAACTAAAATAGGGAAACATACAACAGGTCTGTGCTTACAATGTACATAGCCAGAGACAGTGCAACATGTATTGAGAAAATGGATAAAGAAAAGCTGGATTTGAATTTAGGGAATTTATTATGGATCACGTCACAGAAGGGGCTGAAAGTTTTAATTAAATATTTAAATGGTGTAGATAATAGGGTACAGGGAATAGTTTTGTTTCTCCTCTAACCATCTAAGATCCATACTCCGATACAGTAGATGGCGGTAAATGAAACATGTGTGGCAGTCCAGCAGATGGCACTAATTCCATATTTGTGTTTCTCCAAGCGCACAGCGGAGAAGAAGATCCAGGCTTCTGCTCTAACAGTGTGTTTAGAGGGACAAGAGCTGGAGCGAGAGGTGGCGGTAAGGTGTTCTGCTCTAATCTACTGTGTTCACAGCTTGTTTTCCATTAGAGGAATGCTGGAGAGTGTATCTGCAAAATGTACATGTGAGGCAACCCAGGCAGTGTTTTATACAAACTTGGATGGGAAGCTGCTGAGCTCTTGTGCGGTGTTTCCAGATCTTACGTGAGAGACAAGGCCATAAGACTTCAAGGCTCTAAAAAACAACTAAAAAGTCTAAAACAGACGAGTTTACTTAATGGTTGTGAGAGAGGTCACGTGATCAGTTTATGTATACGTGTGTGCACTGTGCTAACATTACAATATTTGTATACAAACAAGAAAGCAGTGAAAAAGTATTAGATTTTTTTTTCCTGTTCGGAAAAGTAGTTTTTGTGATATTTTGAGAGCACAGTTTGGTTCCAGATTTCTCCTCGGTTCCTCCAGCAGTTGTTTGGATTTGAGAAATTCCATCCTTTAATGAAGGACTTATTGAGTTAAACCAGTTTTCTGATGGAAAGTGCAAGAAATGCTGGATTCCCACAAGAACACAGATATTCTGAACATTAAATAAATACATACTGTATAATGTTATTTGTACACTGTCTCTTGTCAACAGGGCTAAAATACCATGGGAGAGTAATGTAGACATTTTAAAATTTTCCTTAAAATGTTTGGAAACAAGGTCTTTTTTAGTTATTATACCATCAGGCTGTAGTTCCCTACCATTGTATTTTACTTTTTTGTTGTTGTTGTTTAAATATATTCCATATAAGATCAGTGAGTTGGACGAATGTTGTCCATGTTACTTTTTGAGAATTTACACTCTGTAAAGGTACCTGAGGATCTGTTGCATTAAAAGAAAGCATTCAGACTGTTATCCTTTTTATATTCGGTTTGTGTATGTTTTGTTCTGTTAAAAATAAAAAGGAACAATTGTTATACTCCTCCTATACTTCAGACTGCTAACTTCTGTGCTGTTTATCTGTTTGTTGAATAACAAATATTTCACAAACCTAATAAAATTTTCTCCTATACTGCAAAGTTTACAACTTAAAACAAATGTAGGCATTTGCACTTATGTTCCAATCATAGAGTTGCCTTACTTTAAAACTAACAGTAAACAACCACCAAACAAACATGGACATAACTTTTTGGTCCCTAACTTTTACAACTAACATGTTTACAAAAGAAACAAAAAGCTAATCAGCTCAAGATCAGGACATCCAAAAAGAAGTGCATTGCATGTAAAACGATAAACAAAAGTCATCAGAACATGGACAGTGGAACATGAAACTCTTAAACTAAATGTTAATTTGTTTGTGTGGCTGAAATGCACATTTGTTTTTCTTATTTAGTTCATGCAACTCAGATGAGAGTGGCTGATCTTCCGTTGCTGTAATCTGTGAAGTGTTGTGCTGACCACAGCCAGAAGCTGTTGTGTTTATGTATGGGGTTAAGTGTGTGAAATGATGCTGTGTCTGGTAGATAGCTGAAAGAGACTTTTTGGTCAGGATAAGGTGGTGCATGTCATATGGTCAGAGTGTGATGGATGGACAAATTATTTGGTTTTTTTTCTTTTTTTAAAAAAAAGTTATTGTATTGAATTCCCCTTTCTGTATACCCTGTTGTACTCCCCTCCCTGTTTTCCCTTTTAAAACTGATGAGAGTTGGAGTTTAAGGGGGGAGTTTGATTTTGCAAGCATATGACATTGTGATCAAACACATCAAGGGAAGAGATAATGTCGTTGCTGATTGTCTGTCCCGATGTTGAAACCGAATTGGTTGAATAACGAAAGGAATTTTGACCGAAGATTTTGAGCATGCGCGTTATGGTCTGGTCACTTTCCATCTGTGCTTGTCACTGCCTTTCTTCCATTTTGATTTGGAGCTTTCGCTCATGCTCTAATTCCATCTCTCTTCATCTTCCTTGAGCATAAACAGCTCCATCACTGACTGGTGGTCCTTTCTTTCACACACTTCTTGACTGTCCTTGCTTTTGGACTACCAGTGGTACGAGTGATTGATATGGATGTAGTATGTGGTTTACTGCACACTTCATCTGGAGAATCTGAAGGGCTGGAGGTGTTAGCGACTTCTCCGTCTTCTGGATAATCGCTGGTGAAATCACCAGAACCGCTGTCTATGTCTGAAGTAGAAAGATAAATGTTTCTGTATTAATATCCTGCAACCACAGCAGCCTACACATGGTTGTTATTGTAGCATTAATCGATTCACTGCTTCTTATTTTGTCACGGGTAGCAAAGTACTTTTGCCACATGTTTTGCTGAACATATTAATTTTGTCGATTTTTTTAATGTGTTTTAATTATTGTCTTTCTTTTACACTTCCAGAAATAAATCACATCCTGGTTCAGGTCTTCTGCTACAGCTTAAATTTAACGTCACAAACACATCAGTAGGTGCTGGTGAGAAGAATACACCATGCTGCTGACATCAGGATGTGACATATGAGGACATGGCATCAAGAAGTAACTCTCGTAGTCTACAGAGACTAACACAGAAAACTGAAAGCACCGATGGAATTTACCTGTGCTCTGAATGTGGGAAAGGTTTTAGTCAACAGAGTGACCTCCAGACTCACAAGTACATTCACACAGGAGAGGTACCATATCGGTGTACAGAGAGTGAGAAGGTCTTTATGGAAACAAGCCATTTGAAAGAACACCAGAGCATTAACACAGAAGAGAAGCCATATCACTGTACAGAGTGTGGGAAGAGTTTTAGCCGACAGAGTCATCTCCAAACACATCGGCGGATTCACACAGGAGAAAAGCCGTATCACTGTACAGAGTGTGGAAAGACTTTTAGTCGAAAGATTAGTCTCCAAAGCCACCAGCGTATTCACACAGGAGAAAAGCCGTATCACTGTACAGAGTGTGGAAAGAGTTTTAGTCAACTGACAACTGTCCAAAGACACCAGCGAATTCACACGGGAGAGAAACCTTATTACTGTACAGAGTGTGGAACAAGTTTTAGTCAACTGACTAATCTCCAAAGACACCAGCGCATTCATACAGGAGTAAAACCGTATCACTGTACAGAGTGTGGAAAGAGTTTTAGTCGACACAGTGAACTCCAGTGTCACCAGCGCATTCACACAGGAGAAAAACCGTATTTCTGTACACAGTGTGGAAAGAGTTTTAGTCAACAGATTAACCTCCAGCGTCACCAACGCATTCACACAGGAGAGAAACCATATCACTGTACAGAGTGTGGAAAGAGTTTTAATCAACAGATTAATCTCCAAACACACCAGCGAATGCACACAGGTGAAAGACTGTATTTCTGCTCACAGTGTGGGAGGAATTTTGCCAATCTAACTAGTGTCCAAAAGCACAAATGTATTAGGAAGGGTGCAAAAAGACTTTTAACAAGCAATGAGGGGCTAAGCAAATCGGTACGTTAGGTTTTTTAGACATTTAAATTGTTACATCTGCTTTAGCCAAGTTTGGAAATGGAAGCCTCCATAAGAAACATCTGCACAAGAATTACATATATCAGAAGCGTCTTGAAATGGCTTTCCGTGGCCAAGCAGCTGCACACATGCCTAAAGTCACAAGAGTCAGTTGTAAGCTTGGATGCAGTGGTGTAAAGCAGCGGTTTTCATACAAGTTTTTTTTATTCTGTGCAGCCCATGTACCGCTCTGCGGCCCGGGGGTTGGGGGTCACTAGCGTAAAGGAAGCACTCTGGACCAGCGGAAACATTTTCTCAATTTTCACTTGACTTTTAACATTTTCTCTGGAGTTCTGAAACATGCTTTATTTTCTGCATGATGACTGATAAATCTGCATCAGGCAAATGCCACCTAAGGTAATGCAGAGAGCCAATTGTAAAGTTTGGTGGAGGACGCATGATGGACTGGGGCTGTTTTTCAGGATTTGAGTGGCACACCTTAATTCCAGAGAAATGTGATGTTACCACTACAGCAAGAAAAGCCATGTAATTAAATACTTTCAGAGTTGTGGCAACAGTTTTGGGAAGGTGCTTTCCGGTTCCAGAATGACGCGTCCCTGTGCACAAGACAATAAGGAGATGGTTTGATGAATTTGCTGTGAAGAGTGTTAGAAAATTAGAAACCATATTTTCTTGTCCATATTTTCCTGATCTCTTTTGTCATTATAGGCAATAGTGTTAAATGCTGAGCTAAAGTCTATGAACAGCAATCTTATGTAGCAGTCCTTTGAGTCTAGATGAGAAAGCGTGAGGTGCATCATCAGTTGTCAGGTTGCAAAATTGCAGCGGGTCGAGCTGGTCTGGGAGTGCCTTCATGTGCCTCAGTACTACAGCACTTTGTGATGATGAGGGTGAGTGCAATAGGCCAGTAGTCGTTAAGACTGGACACTGATGACTTCTAGGGCACTGAGATGATTCGGGCAGTTTTGAGGCAGGCAGGAACCACCGATACGCTCAGGGATGCGTTAAAGATAGTGTACAAAAAACTCTGAAGAAGGTGTCCGTATTTAATGTCAACAGTCCTTGTGTTGTTTCTATCCCTGTATAATTGTTTTAATGTCTGGGCATTTTAATTTTGCATATTTAGTTCCTTTATGATTTAAGCACGAGAGAACAATGGCACCATATCTCCAAAGTGTTGGTTGGAAATGTGATGAATTCCAGGCCATTGAAATCTGACATATTGACTCTTTAGAATATTTCCAAGATACTTGCTTGATATTAAGATGTACTAAGTATAAAATATAAGACTTGAGGTCAATCCTGATTTTTGTACAAAGTATGTATACTGCTCAAATTCCAAGGATGCTTACAATAGGGAGTGTACACACTGCATTTATGGAATTGTACCTAGAAGTTGTTTTGCTGATATGTGTTTAATGTACATTATTGTACAGCACCCCTATCATGAACAGCCACCCAAAATAAATGACACATTACAAGAAATCATCAGACTTTTGTTTTGTGAAGATCATTAAAATAAGTATTAAATCATAATATGAACAATACAAATTCACATTCTAATGTCATTATTTTAAAGTGTACTTCACTTGCTATGGGATGCATAGAAAAACCAAGGTATTTACATCTAACTCCGCAGTGGTCCATTCCTGGAATTTGTGCTTCTTTTTTAGAGGCAAGGGGAAATCACTGCTTGGTGAGGGATGATCTAATCCATTTAATATTTTAATAAATCCATATTTTGTAACCCCGAGAAAAAAAGTAATTTCGTTCAATTCTTAACGGGAATGCCTTGAATAAATATTACGCAAATGTGATAGCAAACTCACAAGCTGTTGTAACAAGGAGCAATTCCAGAACAAATGCACAAGTTTCTACACTGTAAAAAAGCGTTAAAATGACTGACAGCAACGGCTGCCAAACAAAAAATGTAAATTTAAAGTAAAATATTTTATTTTAAATGTTGTGAATTTCAGCAGATACTGTTTATTTGACAGTTTTTCCTTTTATAATCAAAATCCTTAATTAAAAGGGCAATTACAGTTTCTTTTCTCCAATATAGTGATGGGCAAAAATGTAATTAAACTACTGATTACTGATTACTCCCTTTAAAATTACTAATTTGATTATTTGAAAAGTAATTAATTACATTACTAGTTAGATTACTAGTTACTTCCCCACCCTCTGAAAAACTTTCAGCTCAAATACACCTTATTATTAAGTGTTACAAACCTACGACAACTCACAGTAATGTTCTTGTCTCTAACCGAGATCAGTTTAAAGTAATGGCTATATTTCCGGCTACTGAATGCGTGCTTCTCTCTCCCCATGCTCACTTTGTTTTGTTTTGAGCTGGTGTCTAATGCATGTAGGTCTTTTGTAGATGACGTCACACGTGTGACTGTCCGAAAGACATTTGCCGGCCGCTGACGGGTTACTATTCTGTTTTTACAATATAGATGTTAAAGCACTTGATTTCATAGATAACGCAGCGGTAACAGTTACTTTAAATTGTAAAGTTAATCTGATTATTAATGTTTAAATTATAATGTGTTAAATTACTATGCGACTAAACAAATAATCAAATTACAGTAACGCCTTACTTACTGTCCAACACTGTTCCTAAATTATTGCAAAAAGCCATCTTCAATAAACTGACAGCACTGCAAGTTCAGCTGAGAAGTACTGTCATTTTACTGATTTTTATTTAAAAACCTGTTGTTGACACACTTTTTTTTTTAGAAGAAAACACTGATAACAAAGGACTACCGTATACAGTATGCACACAGCACTAAATATAATGCAACAATTCAGTTTATACTACAATCCTAAACCAAATGTATTACGGCGTAGACTTATAGTTTTTAACCTGGTAGCCACAAAGTGAAGTGGGGGCTCCACTGCAAATGCCTCCCACATTATTCAAAGTCATTAGTTCTGGTGCCCCGTGTGGCAGCCTGTTACGGCAGCTCTGCTCATTTCTGAGGTCAGTGTATCTGCACATTATTAATATGCAAATTTAATTACTTTTAAGACCTTTTTAAGACATTGAAGAAGAAAAATTGACCATAATGGAGGCAAAAAGCACGATAGCCTAGAATTTAGTTGACACAAACTGCATTTATTGGAGCAATAGCTCTAACATAAAAATGTTTTTCAAATAGCCACGGTACTTCTCATCCTCCAACCATCTCTCATTGAATTTGCATTTACCCGTTTACCTGTTTACCCGTTACCTACAACACTATAAGAAATACAACACTATTTCTTCTCTTTCTATGGCAGGCATATAAACATATGTGTTACACAAATTATAGTGTTAGAATCATTTCTACAAAATTCCCCCTTTCAGTTTCCATCAACAGGCTCTAAAGCACTTATTGTGGATATGCTCTTGGTACAGTTTCGGGAGCTTAACGTACTCGCCATCAAATTTGTGAGAGGAGTCGCGTTGAAAATGAAGACCAGTGGCGCAATGGAAAATTTATCTGACATGGTTTAGTGTCAGGAGGAGATTGGTGTTGGATGAAGGTGGGGTGGAACGTGTGTGTATGTTCCATGCTAGATCTGGAGACTGGTGTTGGGTGGAGATGGGGCTTGTATGGGTTGGTGTGTAGTGTGTGTGTTCTGGAGTCTCCAAAACTTTTATGGCAACTCTGCAGCTATCCCTTTGGTTTTATTTTCAAATGTTAATTTCAGTTCATATTCAAATTTTCAGTACATGATATATATTTTGTACAAAGTGTAGGGTTTTCAGTAAAATATTGTAAATAGTAAAATAACAATGTATGCTACTCAGGCCTTCGTCTATGCATAGGGTATGACTTGTTTGAGGTATTTTACCTGCACTACTTAATATAGGGGAAACCCATCACCAACTCCCATGCATATCCCCCTTTCAGTTGGGCATGAAACATTCATTAATTTGCCAGCATTTTTTTCTTCATTCAGGTTACATATGGTGGAAGTAATCTTTTTTAAATTACTTGGGGGAAAACAAAACCAAAAAAACCTTGGAGTCAGAACATGAATAGCAACATGAATTTACAACAGTTTAAAATAGTTTTTATTTTCCAATATTCTACTGTGGTTTTCATTTGTGAGCCATTGAATTTTACTTTTTGTGCTTTTTGTACCTTTCGTGTGGATTATGACAATACCTCTGAATTTTTAACTGCTTGTGGCTATCGTTATACACTGCTCACAAAAATTAAAGGAACACTTTTTTTATTGGGCCTGGCATGAAATCAGTGAAACCTGTCTGATAATGTTCTGGTTGGTTAAGCAGCTGAGGGCATTGTTAATCACTTTCAGCTGTATTGGTGTTCAT
>JBBIGB010302129.1:0-11432 GCA_037577075.1 Alestopetersius hilgendorfi | reverse complement strand
AATGTGCCGGGCCCTGCAGCCCCAAAGCCTGACATGACCGGTCCCCAGGACAAATAAGTTTGAGAAACGCTGGTTTAGACTCATGTAACATGCATCATTAGCATATTCATTTGGGGACAAAGAACAGTAAACAATGACACATCCATAATTTTATTGATTTTTGATGCTGGGGTACAATTAATTGCATCAATACATGCATAATTGAATTCACGCTGACTTATTAACATCGTTTAACTGTTTAACACTGCAGTAAAGTTGTTTGCATATGCAATAAAACAGCAAGTGATTATAAACTGAGATCATAATCGAAGTATCGAAAGCAGTAAAGATCTTAGCTTCCAGACTGCATCACAGGCTGTAATGGTTATTGCCATCCTCATCAATCCAAACGCCTCCATTACGCTTTCGGAACTTGATCTCTTTCTCTGCGGTCACAATGAAGCTTTTGCCGTCTGATATTTTAAAATTCAGAGAGATGGTCTCAACATAAACCTTAGTATTCTTCTTGTCTGTAATAAATATACTGGCAAAAGCTTGATTAAGAGTGGAAACCACAAGAAGACTTCTTTGAGGCAGGTCAACGTATGTCATCCCTGTAGAAGGTTTGAAGAACCTCTTGGAGGTCGCTGGGTCTTGTTTTTCCACCAGGTCTTCAAGCTTGATCTCGTTTTTGTGGTAGAAAACTCTCAACTGATTTTGTGATGCATTGGATATAGTGAAGTTTGGTCCACCACCACTACCGGAAAATGAGATATTGTCGGCTTTAACACCTGTAATGATGTTGCCAGAATTTGAATTCCCCATCTTTCCGCAATCCAGCAAGAACCTGAAGTAAAGAAATGATTCATTTTTAAACAGTGAAGCTTCAGTGTTCTAAATACTACTATACTTTTCCAAAAAATCTGCTCTTAAATTACAGCATTGGTAATACAGGAATAATCCAGCACAACTCAGCACGAAACTCTTTTAACAGAAAAAAGATAAAGATACAGGCTAAATATGTTATATTGTCCATATGTATCAAAATGAAGCTTTATGCATTCTATGTGCTAAAAAATACATTTCCAGTCGTCTATCACCTATTAAACATGCACCTTAATGTTTTATTACAGTACATTTAAACAGAAACATGCACTTTTTAAATTATGGTCGAGAAATTATGGTTCTACATAGTCTAATATAATTCTCTGCAGATTTTTATTAGCTTGATTTTTAATGATATGTTGTTAATCTGCAATTGAACTTCTCGTAAGCACTTAAAAAAGGATACAGTCTGAGAACCCACAGAACCCATGAAGTCTTTTTAGACAAGAAAACATATTTAATGAATTCAGCTTATGGAATTACCTTGTATTGGACTTGACAGGTCACTTTATCCCCAGTGAGTGGTTTTGGTCCGCTTGAGAGCAGGAGTGGTTTATATAGCAAGTGATGCTCCACCTTAGACTTCGCCTGAATAATTCTTTACCCTGTCACAACCCTCTCTGTTCAACTACAATATATATTTCTACATCACATTTCTACAAGTTCAAATGCTGTATATACATATATATATATACCATCCAACAAAATGCAATCTAACATATGATATTGATGAAGATCACAAAGAAAGAAGAAAGACAGGGTAACATTAATGGATCTGCAGTACTGAATAGGACATAAGTTTAGCTTTGCTTAAGTAATATATGAAAAAGAAGTCTGACAAAATGCCCAAGAGTGAAATCAAGCATTTTGCACAGTGCTGTCACTAAGAAACATAAAAACATTATTGATAAGCAATGTGACTTCAGGCAACATGCAAAACCTGGAATTGAAAATTTTAAATCAAGTAGTAACAACTAATTTCACAAATAATAATAATAACTATCCTGCACAATAGTTGCTTCATCTGCATTAGTCTAGTGCTGCTCCCAGACTCCTTTGAAAAATACTTGTCTAATGAAAGTATTTGAAATGCACCAGAGAACCCTTACAAACCCTACATACTCATACACTCTGGAAAATTTACTTTAATTTTACAGTACTATTACGTCTAGGTTATTCAACAGAAACATGCACTTTATAAATTACTGGTAACTGGTTCCATTACAATCACAATAATTTACAAAAATTTGCTGCATGATATTAGATGTTATTGTAAAATTACAGCACTCTGATGCCTAATTAGCATTAAAAATATGCCATCAAATGTGATGCTTTTACTTTAATTTTATAAACGCCTGTTTATCATATGTCAGCATGTTAAGGGAAGTTCACAAAAACAAAATGACTATCATTATGAAAATACATCCATATTTTTTCAAGCAGAAAGATAGAGACTGTAAACCTTTTAAATTAGTTTAATGTGTTCTTTGTTGTCCCCTTCATACTTTTTGTCCCCCATAATAAAACATGCCTTTAATAAATACATCAATACCCTTAACATCTAGCATCACACTTAATGACAGTGGAATTTAGACTACTTACTGGGTTTAGACAGATTAGACAGTTTTAATTGGTTGTAGCATTCCATTGTCTCCTCCTCTATCCATTACTTGGTTTAAATGCTGACTACAATAAATTAGATCAGTCTGACAACAAAAAATCTATTTTGATGTACTTGAGGACAAGACATAATGTTACATAATCACATTGGCAAAATAGTCTAATAGATTACATTTCACTAGAAAAAAAATACATAAAATAATTATGCATTCGAAGTGCAATTATAAATACTTAAAGAACACCATTATTGCTCCATTTGGCCAAGCATACATTTTCCTTTTCTCCCTTTGGTGTGGAGAGCTCTGGGAATACAGTATAGAAAATTACTTCTCAAGTGTTATCTGTTAAACCCATCTCTCTAACCCCTACCTTGTATGTATTATATTACACAGTACCAGGACTGTTATTAAGAAAAGGACCACAGAGGGAAATATGAGTGGTGAGGCCACCTCATATTGTGTAGATCCTCTTTGTGCCAACAAAACTGTTCAGATCTCTCAAATCATTGACTTTGACCTCTGAAGGTATCTGGCACTAAGATGTTAGCAGCAGATACTTGAGTTGGATTGAAATTTTAGGAATTTAGAAGCCAAATAAACACTTGAAACTCTTTGTTATGTTCCAGAATGGAATTCTGTTGCCATGAATGCTTGGTAGGTGATATCCGACATTGTCATTGTCCGTCCGTAGTCTTAATGTTGTGACTGAACAGTATATATTTAAGTTCCATCCAATACCAACACTAACACTTTAACAGATGTTAGCCTTATCATTTGTGAAACATTTCCATTACTAAGAAGATTATCGGTTCAATCAAAACCTCAAAAGAACTCAGTAATGCTGAGATAAAGAATGGTTACATCACATTTACTTATGTCTACTCACACTTCATTAGTTGAATTCCTCTTTAGAGTTCTCTAAAATAACTGCGATAGACCCTGTGCTCTATTCAAAAGCATTAAAAGAAAGTGAACACACAACAGCACACGGGTGATTTGATGGTGATTCTTTTAAAACTGTATTCTTTAGTTTGGTTTTAACAGGTAGCAATATTTTAACAAGTAGCTTTGCAAGATTTAATGCAAATAAAACTTAATGCAAATGATTAATGTCTATATTCTGAAAACATGCTCTTGCCAATATTATCCCTGGATAGTATGTGGATGGCACAGATTTAAATTGGAACTTGGTATTACTTCAATTTACAACCCTCAATCCTTTAAAACCTGCTGAAATACACAGAAATCCACTTGCAACAATTCGTTTCTTCAGTTCCCAAATGATTAAGAAGTGTAACTAAAAGAAAAGTGCTTACCAAATGCAACTAAGTCGGTTATTGAAAACACTGAACATCTTTTCTTTGTCCTTTTAACTTTTTGTAAAATTGGGTTTGTATTTGGTTGCCTCTGTTGTCCCAGGTGATTCTAGTCTAATGTTGTGTATAATCCTGATTGTTTCCATGTTCCTAAGAACACTGAAACAAGTAAGAAGGCAGATTTATTAGCGGTGTGACTGAAGATGGCATCTAGACTCCCTCTTTGGTGGTCCTGTGATGGTCCTGAACATTAAATAATGGTTTAAAGATGCTAACAAATGAGCCAGAGAAACAGATGGACAGCCTGTGCACTATTAAGTGGAGCTGATAAAATGGAGAAAAGTCCTTTAATGTTTTTATTTCTAACTATTTTCAAATACATCAAAATAACAAATTTAACATCATGCCATGAAATGTATATGTAATTCCACCGATGGCAACACCTGTGCTAAACCCTAACCTTATCATTTAAGAACATGTTCATTACTTAGAAAAGATAAATAACTGCTTCATCATACTTTAGAAGGAACCATAGTTTTTGCAAACCAACCATTAGTTGAGTTCCTCAAATGAAATTATTTGCTACAAAAACAAATAAGCATGCAAGAATGAGTCTTTAAAATGTTATTAAATAACTTAATAGGGTCATTTTATAAAATGATCTTAATGCTTTAAAATATGTCTTTTTTCAATGCTGCCTTTCATTATTTTAATTTTTAATAGTTTTTAAACACTGTCAAAATCTTGACTAGCACTTATTTTAACCAATATCTGGCAACAATATCTGTGTCTAAAAACATCACCTGTGCTGCCCAAGTCAAGCAGCAGATGAAAGTAGCAAGTGAATGATGTCCTCATATCTTTCCTACACTACCAACATAAGGTCAACAAATAAGTAATGGAAATCAGACCTCATTTATTGAAACGCATCATGGGTCATACATAAAACAATGGAAAATGGCTTTAAATAACAGCAGTGATGTGTATTTAGCTCATACTGTGGAATTTTCTGCCATTATGCCGCAACATAACACGTATGTGCATCAGAATGGAAAATGGAATACATTTGGTTATCCCTATTTTTATTTAATGTTGGCTGGTTCTGAAGATGGAATGTTAGTGATAATACGAGAGTAAGTGATTTTTGCTTGTATTTTGGTCCTTGACCCATTTCCATCATAAACATTTACATTTGGATGCTCATTTGATTCATAGGCCACACTGTTATAAAGTTCATGATTTGGGTGTAAAACTCCAAGGTAAAGACTGAAACATATCTGAAGAAAGTATCCCTGAGCTTTTAACAACACAAGATCATATTACGTATTTAGCAAAAGTGCTCTAATGCCCTGACCTGCATGGTTGTTAAAGAAGTTAAATGTGTTTTTGCATTGTTTAAGTAAAAGGTAGTTTGGATACATATACATATAAATATATATATATATATTATGATAACAAATCTCTAATGTAAGTAAATCACCTGGAAATGCGAAATGCTGGAAAGGAAATATCTCATAAAGAACTGTCTTTAGTGCAAAAACAGCTGCTATTAAAAATAGATCAAAAGTGAAAGAACCTTGCAATGATATTTAAGCAGGTAGTTTGCATAGGAAAAAAAAGCACCCACTTAAATGATTCATAACATATATTCTTGTGACCATTTACTATCATGGCTGGTCATTGTGAAATTGTATCTGTTTATGATCAAAAATACATTCAAAATCTGCTGTCAACTGAAATATTACTGTTAATTATAATTTATCTCATTAGTAAATAATTAAAAGATGACATTACCACTAAAGTTTCTACTTATTAGTGCATTACTAATTGCTTCCTTGCTTAAATTACTTTTTTAGAAAGCAGAAACCTCAAAATATTTTTTTCTAAGGTTAGATTCAAAGCTATTATTTGTACAAAATCAGTAAAAATACTTTTTTTATTTTAAGTTTAATAAAATTTTTGCACTGTATTCACAACAAATTAATTTATATTTGATGTATTCATTTGCACATGCATATTGCAAGGCTGTGCATGGTTATACATGCACTTAGAAACGATGAATCACTTTGTCAAGAGAGGGTTGCGAAATAATTATTCAAATGAAGAATGAGGTGGATCACCGCTTTCTATTTAAACTGATCTTGCACTCATTCACAGGAACATACCTTCAATTTTAGTGCCTTGCAAGCCCAAGAAGGTAATTTCCAAAATCTGCTTGACTTTTTACCTTTTTATCTTCTCAAGTCTGATATTTATAATCTAGAAGTGAATCTGAATTAATTGTTTTTCTTCTTTTTATGCAGCTTCAATCTGATTTATTATTCATTTTGGGTTACACTAGGTTGCACTGTTCAAAAGGGAAAAACATACTTTCAATTAAACAATGCAAAACAAAATTAGAAGGATGAACAAAACAACATTTTCAAAACATACTTGAAAAATACTTCATGCTTTTCCCTGAGTTTGTATTTTTTTAATGATTTTAGTTACTGCACAGAGTACATATTGTTAAACATATGTACAAATATAACGATACAGGTTGTTAACAATGAAAATGGCAAAAGTCAGTTACTGTATTTTAGGGTTTTAATCTTTTGTGAAATATTGATTGGATTCATCCAAGCTCTTAATTTTGCTTTGCATTGTATCATTCAATGTATTTATTTGAGTTTAACAAACAAGTATGGTTTTAGTACATGAATTACCTTTTAGGTTGAACTGAAACCATTTTAGAGTGCACTTTATTTTTTAGAGGTCGTCAAGTAGTACTCTGTGGGAGATTTTTAGTGCATGTGTATTCATATTGTATACATGTGAAATGTGTATACTTTAAATGTTAGATAATAATGTGGCCTTAATTGTCTCAATAAGAATCAATTTTTAACTTTAGGTTCTTCTGGGATTCACTGAGAAAAGATGGGTAGCACATCTAGCGCTGTTGTGAGTACGGATGCTGGGCAAGTTGCAATTGTTAGCCATGGAGGCACCGCACATGGCACCATATCCGGCATAACGTTTTCCAGTGCACCCGGCAGTGGGAGCACTGTGGCCAATGCGTCAGCAAAGATGCTGAGAATTTTCTACCATAAAGAAGAGGTCCAGCTTGAAGACCTACTGGCAAAAGTAGATTCAAAGACCAACAAGAAGGTCTTCAAACCAAAATCAGGCATAAGCTTCATTGAACTGCTACCACAACAGCAACTCGTAGCTCCCAGCCTGGAAGATGGCTTTGCCAGCATACTTGTTGCAGACCCAGAAGACAGTGAGGTTTACAGCGAGACCATCTCTCTGAATTTTCCAATCCCCTATGGTGCGTGCTGCATTGTGACGGCCAAGAATGAGATCAAATTCCGTAAGAGTGATGGAGACGTCTGGGTCGATGAGGATGGACATGACCATTGCCCCAATTGATGCATGATCTGGAGTCATTGTCTTTATTCTTGTTGATACTTCAGATCCTTTGCAGTTGTGCCTCAAATACAATAATCACATTGCTTAATTCTTTGTTAAGCATGTTAAGTTTATATGAAGTCAACTTATAACCTTTTGATGAGTTGGCATTTGTTTCAATAAAAGTAAAAAAAAAGTTCCATTGTTTTACTGTTTTCATAAGTTAATTTTGTGATGTACCTCCAGGACAAATGGGTTCCACTTTCAATTTAAAGCCTCTAAAGCCATTCCTGTGTATCAGTCTGCTTAAAGGTTCATTACTGACCTCTGCAGTACCCAATGCTAATGAAATCATTACAATACCAAAGCAGTAAAACACAATTTAGTTATATAACACAGTATCACCATAAAGAAAATATTCCGCTCCACCTTGCACAAGCAGTAATTTAAACGTGAATATTAAACGTGAGTATTTTGCTGAAATGCTGAAATTGTCATTAAAGTAATGCATCCAGCTCTGCTTTAATGTGTGTCGTGTTGTTGTTTACACAGGTTCAAATAAAAATATTCCAAAAAACAAATGGGTGTTTTCAAATGATGGAAACATTTTTAAATGTACATTCAATAATAGTAATAATGAAATATAATGGAAAAGAAAGTGTCATGACAGATGTTATCATCTACAACATTTTAAAAAGACTGTTTACACACACACACACACACACACACACACACACACACACACACACACACACACACACACACATACACACACACACATACACTGAATTTTAAATAAAGTTTTAATCTAAAATAAGCAACTCATCTGCCAGTAAATTCATGATGGCTGCCAGGTCAGCAGCTACCTGTGTATTTCTCCAGTTGTCAGACTGTGTACTCAACAATAATGATCATCATTACTAATTCAGGTAGTTTTCTGCATTTATAATCCACGTAAAACTGAGGGATTACTGTACATCAGTCTGTCTCTTACTGAAGATGCTGAGAAAACGCTGCTAAAGGTCCATGTGATTAACTAATTGTTTGTCTCAACATTGCTGAAGGAGTGTGTGTGCTTCTTGTAGCCACCCATAGAAATGAGTTGTTGTAAAGCTATTGTGCTTGTCCTGTGTGACACGTCATACAACAATTTTTTTAATTAAAACACACCACACACTGATTGGACAAACTCTAAAGATAAACATAAACACTGCATGGTTAAAGACATGCAACCTACTAGTTATTTGCCTCAGCATTACTAACTCGTACAGCATACATAATAAACAAACAACACTCTTTTGGATTACTCTGTCAACTTAAAGTAATATAGCAAGTAAACAAAATGTATTTAGTTGTAATTTCTTAGTGCATCATTATCTTCTAACAGGTAACTCAATGTATTTAGTCTCAAACATTTCTTTTTTTCAAATGATACTGGTTTAATATAAATGAACTGTAAATACTTAAATCAAAATGTTTATTTTAAAAGTACAACAAATGCTTTGCTTAAGACAATACAAGGCTCTTGCTAGCCATAAATGTGTGTGCAAACCATGGCTACATGAACCACTTAAAATAAACATCAATCAGAGACACTTTTTCTTCTGCCAAACGTACCTACTGCACAATAAAACTAAGAATTAAAATGCCTCCTCAAACCTCAGGAAAGTCCAAGAAATATATCATCATCTTCTGTGCCATAAGAAGGAAACAAGCAGGGCTGTCCTAAGGAGGTGGTTGCAATGCCAGTTACGTGTTCAGTTTATTCTTCAGTGACTGAACCCTTGTAAAGCATCTCCAAGACCCATGAAAGTCTCAAAGCGTGCAAAGGCTGTTCATCGGCCAGAAAGTTCCCGAAGAACAACAGTCTCTTCCCGAATAATTACAGTGTTGGTCAAAATGGGCAGAGATGCAGCAGCAATACAATCTTTCAAAAACAGAAAACATTCCCATCTTTGGTGTATATCCTCAGCATCTGTATCTTGATAAACCCCAAACCCATTGATATGTAGCCAAGACAGCACTGATGCAATTATGTGGAAATTATTGTAACAGATCATTATGTTACATGTTAAATTTTCATGGTTACATATTCGAGGAACAATGCTAAAATCTATTTACACAGTGTAATGAATGTATCGAAACTTCGCCTACACCTTCCCAAGACTGTTCATGAGTTTGAGATATCATTATTAGTGTTATTATATATAATATATGATGATTATATTTGTTGTTTACCTGCAATTAAATCCCTATCTTTTCCAGAGAAAAATAAAATCAAGATTAGACATTTACATGTGAACATTTATCTGAATATTTAACAGGGTGTCCTAATTCTTTCACATGACTGTGTGTGATGAACCAGATCTTTATCTCAGTGTTGCTAAACTATTTTAAAGCACGATCAGACTGATAATCTTCCCTCTAGTGAACATGGTAGTGACTGATAAGCATAGCATCTGTGTTGTAATGGTAACATGCATTTGTTGCATGATGTAACATACAGTTGAACTGAATATTGCAGTAAGTGTCTGGTTTGTAGTTAATTAAAAATACATACAGGCATTTTTCTTTTTGCACAACATTTTTTTTATTTTGCACAATATTTTACTTTATTTCAGACTTATTTAGTCTCAGACTTTATTTCAGACTTATTTAGTCTCAGACTTTATTTCAGACTTATTTCTGTGTTTAAGATTTTGAACAACTCTTCTGTAAGACCCTGCTCTGACTGGTGTGACTTGTTCGCTTGCTGCAAGAAAAAAATATACCTTTTTGATCATCATGGCTCATGGCGAGCTTCCGTTTATTAGAGTTTAACATCGTGTTGGGCAGCTGCAAGGAGCCAGCGTTCGGACAAGTAATCAGAGAGGGGCGAAAACGTATCACTAGGGACCGTGTGATTTAGATGATGGACAATGGGTGGTGCGAGAAGGGTTTGAGTTTTGTTTATTTATTTTGGTTTGGTTGGAGATGGGCCTTGTGGTGGCAGCAAGGCCCAGCAACCAGTAAGTTTGTTTTTTCTCTAGTTATTCCCACTTTTCTTTTTTCTTTTTTTCCCTTCGTGTCTCTGTGCACAGTATTTCTAGCCTTGGCTAGAACTTCCTGATGAAACTTTAGTTTATATTTAGGCATGAGGAAAACAGTGTTATGCTCTTGAGTCCTGTAGCCATGTTTGAATACTGTATAAGAGTGGTCCAGTGTGTTGATTCCCCTAGCTGGACATGTGATGTGTTAGTAAAAGTACAACATAACTTGTAGCTCGCTTTATTATGTTCAAAGGCATGCATCTTACTAACACAAAGAATCCATTGGATCAAAGTCACTTGATGAAAGTGCCAGATCTGGACAGATATGATAGGACACATTTGTCTCTTTAACAATTTGACTCAGAGGTAGCATGTACAAAGTTGAACAGGATAGGCAGAAGAATGGATCCTTGTGGAATTCCATATGGCTTGCCAGTTTTCTGCAATTCAGTAAATCAACTTCACAAATATCACCAATGCATCTCCTGTTTCAAGAGGGCTGCCAACACTTTGGACCACCACCGCACAGCACACAAAAGTGTATACCTCGAACAATCCGCTATGCCCCAGGTCACAGTACTCCAGGTCACCACCTGGGGGAGGTATTTCTTGCATTATCTATTCTTTTAAGCCACCTGTCACTTCTCCTGTCAGAACTGATTAATCTCTTTAGCAACACTGCCTCAACTTAGTCATGAGTTAACTCTTTCCCAAGTAGTTTGTAGTTTTGTAGTATTCCTACTTCTGACCTTTCCTGTGATCTTCTTGAGATATTCCACATATCCTTTGTGTTAGCCATTTTAAGCCATTTTAGTCTCACTATTATTTTGGTTTTCTTCACATAAGTATGTACTCACACTTCGGTTTACACTCTGTGACTTCCTTAAGATCTGATTGTTCCTATTTGAGTCATTTTCTTTTCTTTTTTTTAGCGCACCACTGGTCCCCAGAAGTGGAGGAGAAATGTTGGGATTGCCTTGAATCTATGAACTGGGACATTTTCAAAAACAACTTGGAGAGGTATGTGTAACAGAATAGAACTAGAGAGCATTGTAAAATCATTTTAAATGGTGCAATGCTGCCCTCTAGCGGTAGCTTGGTACAGTGTACTGGGAGCTCGCCCTGAGTTTAGAGCTGGGATACTCGGATCCTTTTTCGGATCCGACTCCCTCTGAGTCACTCAGTAAACTGATCCGGATCTGCGAGTCACTTGA
>JBBIGB010302108.1:0-11432 GCA_037577075.1 Alestopetersius hilgendorfi | reverse complement strand
GTGTGTGTGTGTGTGTGTGTGTGTGTGTGTGTGTGTGTGTGTGTGTGTGTGTGTGTGTGTGTGTGTGTGATGTGCCAGGGTAATCTTCTTAGTACCATGCAGGCTATGTAAGTTGTCTCCCAGATTGGTATCTATAGACATCAGGCAATCCCCAAAACAGCTGATTTCCTCTGTGGCTTGAATCAATATTGAGTAAAATTTTTTAGTGGATAGCCTGGCTGCAAAAGCAGATTCTCCATTCTAATCATTCTAATTATAAAACATGAAAGCTAAACAGAGCTTTTGGAATATTCAGTAGCAGGTAGCAGATGTGAAGAGACAAACTGTCTCTTTGCAAAGTAGATGTGGCACTTGCTTTGCAGTATGAGATAGTATCCTTCTGCTTGAAGGATTTAGCATCACGTAGATCACCAATGGCACTGGAAATGATTTACCTTCAGATCTATAGATAAGAAGCAGGTGGCATCCAAATTACTTGAATCCAACAAAACAATATTCATTATACTCAACTTTTTAAAGAATGTTTTAGATACAGAAAGCCTCTCATATCAGTTGTTAGATGTTTGCAGTATGAACAGCAATGGAAATTAATTGAATCATTGTAAATTCAATGATTTACACCCCCATATAAAACAATAACCCATATATATCCCATAGAAAACAATAACATATGTTTATTTATTGCTAATGCTAACTGCTAATGCAAAAAAATGTTCTGATTCTGATTGTTTATTTTACCCTTACATTTTCTTTAAGGGTAATGCATATATATTTACAAGAGAATATTTATGTATTAATAGCATGTCTAATGCAAAATGATGCAGTGAGGAGACTGTGGAGTGCAAAACTGTGCAGTGAGGTTTTAAAGTGGCATTGTTTAACATGACATTGTGAGATTCCCGTAGTTGTGGTGAGTGTATGCTGTTGTGTGCAGAATGTCAGCTGTTCAGAAGTACAATAACTATGTGGATATTGTAACCATTTCTTGTTGGAATAATGGTGAAGTGCGCTAAGAAAATAACTTTTCCGAGATGGATATTGTGTGCTTGTTACAGAAGTAGAAGCAGGGAATTAAACCCCTTTCTATTCACATAATTATATTCATTCTGGGATGGTGCTTTTAACACTATGTGGGTGCAGTCTACTGCTCCTATAACACTATAACATTAGGAAATTCAGTAATGGCATGAGTGCCCGCTTAACTTCCACTTGTGCCAAACTTGTAGTTTGAAACTGAATGTAGTTTGGGACAAGGGAGATTATTGCAGGGAGATTATTGCAGCCAACACTGCTGGCAGAATATTGCAATTTCACAATTCTACCACTAGGTGTTGTGCGTACGCGTGGTCAGAGGTGTGCACATTACGAACATTTCTAAGCGCAAGTACAACTTCATTAATTCCACACTTAGCTCAGCAATGATTGTACGCACCCTTTACGCACAGATCTGTGCTTACGCACACTTGATAAATGAGGCCTCTAGAGTGGGTCTTTTGTGCACTAGCCTAGCAAATACAGAGCAAACATGAGCTGGGGCCTGACAAAAATAGGGTCAAGGAGAAGTCACAACAGAAGCCTCGGCTCACTCCTGCAGGCTTAAAAAAAACTCTCTTTTCAACACATAATGCTAAATGTGCAACCACACAAAAAGGCATTTGGAGAATTGTGGCATTTTTGGAGCTAGTCTGATTAGCAACAGATGCTAGATATTCAGCCTCTCCACTCTCAAAACAGTCTTCTAAACACACCAAGTATAGTATTGCTGCCATGTGACTTCTTAAGGGTCATTTTTTTTACCACCAAGCTCCACTCTCTAATTGTGATCCTTCCTGTTTCCTTTTGCTCATTTAGTAGGGAAGGCATCGAATTGATGCTGTACGCTGACTCACGAGTTCACTTAGGGAAATTAATGGACAAAATTAACTCCTGCCACTGTGTGGAGTGTTCTGTATTTTTCTCGTTTTCTTTTTTGTGTGCCACTCGTTGATATGACTGCGTGGAGGCTAACTCACCTTGTTTGTCTGTTTTTAAGACTTGAGCCAGCCGTGACTGACTTACCACTTAAAGCATGTCTGTCTGTGTGGATTTTCTCTCATTTTCATTTCGCTGTCCATGTCTGTTAGACCAAAGTCTTAACACAGAAATCAGGAAGCAACACATTTAAATGTATTGCTGGATCATCATGCTCTGTTCCCGAGGGGTCTTGACTTGTGGCTTTCCCTTGTTAACAGATGCCATCTGCTCTATTCTGTGAGATGCTATACTGTGTTAAAAAGCCTTACCTTTGGGGCTCTTCCCTGGTAATGAAACAGCCTTTCTTAATGTACTTTTGAATAGAGGATAGTGACCATTCTGTCATACGTGTACACACCACAGCACACAGTGTGTACAGCGCGAAATTCTTCCTCTGCATTTAACCCATTCACCAAGTGAAGCAGCAGGCAGCCAGGAACACAGTGTCTGGGGAGCAGTGTGTGGTGAAGTACCTCGCTCAGGTGTACCGAAGAGGTGCTTAGCAGTCTTGTGAATTGAACCCATAACTTCCTGATTGCACTAGGGTACCAGCATGTTAACTGGTTAATTTATGGCACAGAGTATGTTAATTGGTTAATTTGTAGCCACATTCTTGTGAAGACAAGGACTGTTGCAAACATATGTTTTGATAATCATGTCTGAGGGTCAGTAATATGCTTTAAATTGTTGAGGGAAGAGTAAATGAAATTTGTAAATGAAATTTGAAACAGTAAGTCTAGCAGTCATTATGAAACACAGGCTAGTGCTATGTCTGGCTCTGTCACCCTTCTATTCCAAGGGCAAGTTTCTTGGTAAACAGCCCACTGTGTGCTGACTGTTTTGTGAGACGATCCTGCCTCTCTGCCCCTGCCTGCTGTCCTCACAGCCAGAGGCTGTCTAATGTCATTCATTATTTAACAAGCTTAGAGCTCCCTGCACCTTGCTAATAAGCAGACCCTTTTCTACTGTTTCCACAGATTCGCTCTTATTACTAGCCTCTGCCTGCCATCGACATCATAATTAGGGTCATTTACCCTAGTAGTGCAATGGGGATGATAGTAATTGGTGTCTTTCCACTGTGCATACAGGTGTGTGGAATCCACAAACGTGGAATAGTTTTAAAAGCAGGTTTTAAAAGAGACACATACACATTTTTGACACCTGCTCCTCACAGACTGCTACATAAACATGTTGGCTGACTCACACTTACTCTCTGCCTACATGTACATGTATCATGATTTTGCATAGAGGGCTTCCAGTTTGTCTCCTGGAGAGTCACAAGTCACACTTTACACAAGCTACACTTTGGATTAGCATAGTGTGCATGACTTAGTTGTGTCTTAAAATGCTAAAAAAAAAAAAAAAAAAAATCTGAGGGAAACAAATAGATTACACTACGGCCTTTAAATTCTGTGTCTATGATTATTTTCACTGCTATTTAACAAAAGAAAAACATGAATCTGTCTCTCCACCTTGAGTTCTGAAGAAGTGTACAATGCTGTTTCGCTGTGGAATTAAGCTGAATGAAACTGGATTGTTTAAAACAAATACTAGTCCAATGTAGCAGTTTCAATTGATGCTGTATTATATCATTTTATTAGATGCTGTAGAAAATCAGATGCTGGGAATAATCACCCAGAAAAGGTCAGGAGCTTTGGTTGATTATCTAATTGAGGCTCGGATGATGTAGCTGTAGATTTTTGTGCCTGTATAGCAGTCTTGGGTGTTTATTTGGTTCACAATGCAGAGTGGAATTTTTAACAGAAGACACCATCATAGTTAAATACTTTAAAATGTATGAAAAATAAGAGCTAATTAACTGCAAGCTCTCCAGCTTTGGCCTCACCCTATAATCATTTCACGCACCTGCACTTAGTTCTTGATAAAAGGTAGGCAATGGTGCATATATTTTTACATATATATATATATATATATATAGTTCAGTGGGTTCCCAACCTTTTTTCCTTGAAGCCCCCCTGCCTGTGTCCAAGACAATCCTCAAGAAACCTCATATGTCCAAAACAGCTATTTCTCAGGAAACCCCAAAAATATATTCTAAATCAATGTCATCAAAATTGGTATAACATCTCAAGATATGATTATATAACAGTTTCTAAGGATGAATTGCCTATATTTTTTCAAAATCTCAGATTTATGTGGATTTTGACCAGCAAATATGGACATAGGAGTTTGTGCCATTATTGACTGTAATGGTCGCGTTGCGTCTAGACAGAGCCTCTGTACATTAGTTGGCTACCATTCATTGTATCAAGACCAAATAACAGACTACAACACTTTATTAAAGCCTGCAGCTTGTCTAATATGGTTGATTAGCCTTTGTTCGCTCAAATATTGGACCAATGAACTGACATAAAACAGAAGCCTGATGGTTATAAGAGGGTAATGTTTAACCTGCAAACTTACCCGGTTACTCACACTCTTCCTCTGCATCAACATCTCAGGACCAATTAAGTCAAAATACTTTTCTTTAAAACATATTCAATTGTGTTGCCGTTACACTTTACTTGCAAGGAGATCATTTTGAAATACTCTGCATAGCATCACTAAATGTCTTCTTGTAGCTACTAACTGGCTCAATAGTGCCATCTTCCTAAAAGGAGTAAAAATCGCAACAATTAATAGATTTTTTTAATTAATATAATAAATTAAATTAAATAAATACACTTTATTCACTTTATAAATTCACTTTATAATACACATCACAAGTAGTGTACAGGTATGAGATTGCCAAATGCA
The DNA here is from genome assembly GCA_037577075.1 of Alestopetersius hilgendorfi. Lineage (NCBI taxonomy): Eukaryota > Metazoa > Chordata > Actinopteri > Characiformes > Alestidae > Alestopetersius > Alestopetersius hilgendorfi. The sequence goes on along the minus strand of JBBIGB010302108.1, from coordinate 6,662 downwards.
ATTATCATTTTTCAAAATGTGTTTCAGAAATAATAACGAACACAAACAAATAAATATTAAAATATTTCAGTATTACTCATAAAGTACTTAACAAACATTAAAGATCCCCAACATATACCCTCAGGTTTACCCCCAACAATTTTAAAGCTAAATCAGCATGTGTGTTTGTGCATGTTTATGTACATACCTGTATCAGTTTAACTAACTAAACTTCATCTTACTTTTAACTCATTTTAACCTCATCTCATCCCATTAGCACTGTACCTAATACAAAAAGGGAAAAAAAACAACTTTTGAGCACCACAATTTGGCCTATATAAAGTAGCATCTCTAAACAGTCTGCACACAATAAAGTATAATCTCAAAATAGATTTCATTGTGTCATGGTGCCTGGCGGAAAGGACGCACCCAGAGTCGAAAGTTAATGAAACCAACTTACGAAGCTTTTATTTCTATTAACTTAAAACAGCCACACGCTGTACGGAAAAGTCCAACTGTTTTGCAGCCGCTCTCACCAAGCCCCCACTCAGCCGAAGTTCCTTTCTTCGGGTGCTGCTTGACTCACAGGCCTTCAGCCCTACTCACAAGTCCCGTCTCACTCTCAGCGTCTCTGTGGCTCTGCTTGCGTCTTTTGCTCTACCCCCCAGTCTCACTCTGGTTGCCTCAGGCTTGTCTGTAGGAGGTACACAGAGAATAAAGGACACATCGGAATATACAGTTTCTGGATTCGTACGAACCCCTCTTTTCACCTGTGAAAGCGCAAGGGCGATATGGTTTCAGCCAGCACTCAGCTGTAGGCGACTCCTCTCTACACTTCCACTCAGGTAAATCCATAAGTGTTCCCGCACAGACTATGGGAATCAACTGGCTTATATATCCCACACCCATGCACTCTCTACCAATCACCAACACACCCGTGCTTAACTTAAACTAAATTCAGGTGTACTCAATCTACTACCACCAATAACTGAAAAGACGACGACCTCTACCGGCCGTCCACCCACATAACCCCCTTTAACCCTTACACATTACAACATCACACATTACAATGTGCTTATTGAATCTACCTGCTGCTGTGTCTTTCTGGTAAGCTAGCTTAAATATTTAGTTTGTATTTTTAACTCTACTGCCAGTTTCTGCATTTAGCCTGTCTTTTTTGAGTGCTCATACTGTGAGGTGTCAGCTAAGTTTCACTCCTCTAGTTAGACAAAGGCTCACCTCGTATCCATTAGGTGGCAAGTGGTGGGAGTGGCTTCTGCTCTCCCTGATTTGTTAAAAGGGCCTACAATTCTGCTGTAAGATTAATGTGCTTATTGAATCTACCTGCTGCTGTGTCTTTCTGGTAAGCTAGCTTAAATGTTTAGTTTGTATTTTTAACTCTACTGCCAGTTTCTGCATTTAGCCTGTCTTTTTTGAATGCTCTTACTGTGAGGTGTCAGCTAAGTTTCACTCCTCTAATTAGACAAAGGCTCACCTGGTATCCATTAGGTGGCAAGTGGTGGGAGTGGCTTCTACTCTCCCTGATTTGTTAAAAGGGCCTACAGACCGCTACAGACAGAATGTCTGAGTGTGTCCCTTCTCCAGGAACTTCTGGATGACAACTTCTCCATGAAAAACAAGAAGAGAATTGCTGAGAACAGAATTACGGTTCTGCCATCACTCCATAAAAAGAATTGCTCAGGCTCACTGTGCTCAAAGAGGAAGTCAGTCACACAGGTTGCAAATTCACTGTCAGACAGACCTCCCTCACCTTCATGCCAGGCATAGCAGGTTGCATGGTGCATTGACATGTCATACATTGTGAAGTTTTGTCTTATATTAAAGTGCTGATGCTTTAAGTCTGGGGCAGAGAAGAAGGGCTGGTAGATCCATGCAGATAACCATCGCCCGGTCACTGGCATTGTCGCTGTCTTTTGTTATACTGGCCTCTTCTTTCTTGACAATGTGTTGCTGACACTCATCATCTTGCATCTTGTGCCTTGAACTCACAGCAGGTGTTGCATTGGTCTTTCTTCGGGTGGTAAAGCCCCAGGTTGAGACAATTCAGTGTAAACACTTGCCTTGACAATGGTCTCAGCATCCGTTCCTCAGCATCACGCTGATGCACTCTATGCAGGTCAGCCATTTAATGAAAGACAGACTCCAGATACTGTTTGGGTGATGACGACCTACAGTAAGGGAAGGGGACCTTAGGGAGGCCTTATAAAAAAATGTTCATGAACTCGTGGTTTTCGGCTTTGGCATGAAGCCTCTCTCCTGTGTGAATATTGTTGGTCTGTCTGTATGGGTGGTCTGTCACTTTCCTTTACCCAGTTGAGGGCAGACCATTCCCCTATTCCCAGTGTTAACAAAAACAAGCCCCTTCTCCACTGGACAGGGATGACATCAACCAAGCCACGCACATACATTCTTTTTTAGCCCAATCCATATTCTCCCAAAAGCATTTGAAGATGTTTTCCCTCTCTGTCTCTGTGAACTGACTGCAGTAACACTTTCATGACTTCTCACAAGCTGCTGACACACATTTTGGTCCCATCACATGTGACTCTTTCATTACCTCCTCATTATTTTGTTTTTCAATGTAAGATTTTCCAGTCATTCTTCTGGTTTTATTAATGACTTTATTGCTTTCCTTCTTCTGTTGTTTTGGTTGGAGGGGTGTCATCAGGCAAATATTTTAAAACACCAAAAGATAAATATTATCATTAGCATTTAACATTAACAACTGTTGTGAAATATGTTTTAAACTATGTTACTGAAACATTATTATTTACATCAGTATGAATCTCAAACTGCCTACTTTCTATAGCCTCCAGCACTGTCGCTTCCTCCTATCTCTCTGAGCCTTCTCCTTCTGAGTTCTCGGCCAAATTCCCTTCATCTGTCACAACTTTTAAACCATCCCATGATAATTTTTAGCATAATACAACTGTTGTTAAATATCTGCTTTGAACCATCCAACTGAAACGTAATTATTCGCTCTATCAATATACATTTCAAACTGCCTACTTTCTACAGCCTCCAAAACTGTCTCTTCCTCCTCTCTCTTTGAGCCTTCTCCATCTGAGAACCTCATTACATCATAAGGCACATTAACCAATTGACAGAGTTGCTCAAGGGACACAAACATTAAAACTGCCCAAAAAAAAAAAAATGTTAAGTGTGCTTCAACAGGCTATGCTATGTGTGAACTTTGTAAGCTACCACTACACTGACAAAACAAAAATTGTAAACATAAAAATTACTCTCTGATAATTTAGCTCTCTGATTCTGCAAATATTGTGATCTCACATTTCCAGGGTGGGGGCATGAAGATAAATGGTATAATTTTGCATTGGCATACTTTGTGTATTTTTGACGTCACTGTACTAACAAAACACTGGAACATAATGCACTCAGCAGGTCGAGATTTAGCTACTAGATCGATAAGCTAGCGCGATTTGCCTTTATATTAAAACTGATATTTTATATGGTGATTAATTAAGGGAATCACAGGTCAGGTTAACATATCAGTAAGGTGTTATTACTTTACATGGAAGCGCCTCGAAAAGAGGTTCAGTGGGTGAAGGGCAGGTGAAGGGTGGTGGTGATGGCATCATCAGTTGAACGGTTCGGGTGACATGCAAACTGGAGGGGGTCCAGTGTAGGGGCAGCTGTGCATTTATATGAAGGGTCTCTCAAAGCACTGTGGTATGTGGATGATGGTTTTGGATTGGAAACAGTTTGGAATGATGGTGATGCTCAGAGAGATGTTGAAGATGTCTGTTAGCAAGTCTGTCCACTGATATGCACCATGGGTTGACCATAAGTCATATCAGTCATGGTCAGAAAGAGCACCTGGTCATTGTAGGGTGGGTGGTCTTTATTGCTTTTGTGTTGTCCTGTGCCTCATATAAAAGACACATTGAGCACATCTGGGAGGGGGTCCTCACCAACCCAAATGGGTGGAGATGTCCTGGTGTTGGTCATGGCCTGAATGCTCTGTAGCATGCACAGTGTGTTGCCAGTGTCCTAGAAGTGCCCATGGATTATGAAATGGTTGTGCTTCCCTCTTATGGCTTGGAACAGATTGGTCGTTGCTGTTTTTAGGGCAGCTTTAGAGCCAATCAGAAGGAAGTGTCAGGGGTTCTTCATGCCTCACCAGCACCTCTCCATACATCCATGGCTTTTAAATGGGGTGTGTGGTGATGGTCTAGGAGGCGCTAGTGTCATGCATTTATTGATGTAGCCAGTCATCAACACTGTATTTCTCCAGGTTGATTTGTTGCAGCCTCCCAAAATATTTCCCAGTCAATGTGTACAAAAGAGTCCTGAAAAGCAGAAATGGCTCCTGGCAGCCATATTTCTATCTGCTTCAAAACAAGATTTGAAGTAACAATATTCACTTATGACAGTGTATATTCTGCTTCTAGCCCAGTGGGTGGTTCTACAATTCTGTAAATTCATGGTGATTTTTTTTACCGTTAGAATGAGTCAGGAGTGGAATCTGCCAAAACTGTCAATAGTTTTAAAATACTAAAATATAAATGGAACAATTATATTTGCATTAGCACAATGAATAACATATAAATAAAACTTTTGGCCACATACGTGTCACGTTCGGTGCGTGTGGGGAAAAGGGAAGAGGACACAGGATTAAACAGAAGTCAAGGGGGTTTTAATAAACAAAGCAAAGTAACACACGAATAGACAGGCAGGACCCGTGCTCCGTGAAAACAGAGTAACTCAGGATTGTGCAGCTCGCAGGCAAATAATATCAGAACAGAGAACTGCTGCACGCAGGCAGGTTCAAACACAGGCCGACCACCGAACCTTGGCGTGGCTCGAAGCAGATCGGAATTAGGTTATAAGAAGTCTAGATGCGAGGAGCACGGGTCTGCAAAAGAAAGGGAGAGAGAAAACAAAGTTAGACATAAAGCAATGGTAGAAAGGGGGACATACAAAACCGCATGTGGAAATAATACAGGCATGTTAGACTCAGGAGCGGCCAGGGCATTTAAAGGGGACGTGAAAGGAGGCAGGTGTGTGTGCGGATGAGGGAACGAGACGCAGGTGTGCTAGATGAGAGGGGCCGTGGTACAAACACATACAGACACACTCGGGCGAAGGGCGCTTGGGAAGGGAGGAGCGAGAGGGGAAGGCTAATACTCAGGAGAGACGGGGCGGTGTCGGGATGGCACAGGTGAGGCGGCTGTGACAATACGTCCCATCTTCCTTAACTTTAAATTAGCTTTTGTGCATGTCCTAGATAGAGATGGTCTAAACTTTCTATTTGTAGTCAGAATAAGGCAACTCTTTTCTAAACTCAAGGAGTTTTTTTTCAACAAAAGACGTTTTGTAAAATAATTTAGCAAGGAGAGACACTGGCATCATTATTGTGTTTAGAGACAGTATGAAGTACCAGACAACAAACCATTCAACTGCCAGGAAGTCTGTGCAATCCATGTTATGGGGTTGATACAGTCTGTAAAGCAGCACCTATGCTAATCAGAGCCTGCCCTAGACATTTCCACATATTTTTAGAAGGCAGGCTGAAACATTGTGCACATTTTTTTGGTGCCCCAATATCTTGAGAATGTACACTAAATACCTAAATACTTATTTGTACTGTTATGTGTGTCTTGCCTGCTGTAACACACATACCATTAATAAATACTGATGTGAGCATACTCCATGGTAATACTTGAATAACCATAATGTCATTTCAAGGTATTCCACATCATATTCTTGTAGAGGAAGATACTCACAAATAGGGCTCCATTCGCTGCAAAAAGGCAGTTATAGCTAGTTACATTCATATGGAAAACACAGGCATCAATAATGGCAAAACAAGCCTACTGTATGTTTTACATAAACTTGAATGTAGAGCATAAAACTGAATTCCATTGGAAAAGCTTCAAGCTATAGGCTTCCTTATTCTCACTGATACAATGCAGTGACTTAATGTGATGTAAAGCAGATCCCCAAAAAAGAGCATTTTGTACCTTGCATGGTGTCATAAGCTGTTAGTGTTTAGGAAGAAGACAAATGAAATGCCTAATTTGACATCTCTAATTGAACTGATGCCTTCTGCTGGCCAGATAAATTGTGTTTTGCTGTTGAAAAGAGGTTTAATATTTCTGGATGTCAACTGAGTGTTTCTTTTCTTTTTTGGATAAAACAGTGGTGACATATGGAATAAATTAGTCACACAACCCCTTGCGAGAACTGCCGTTTTTCATTGTTATTGATCTGAATAGGGGCTATGGGAAATCAAGCCAGATTAAAGTAATTACTGTGAGAGCAGTCAGTTTAATTAGCTCTACTGACTTTCAACAGACACATTCAAATTAGATCAGAAAGGAGACTTGTTTCTCACAGTGGTGAACATATAGAAAGAATTTATCTATAATTTGAAAATCTCATCATTTTGGGTCTCTGATCATTACTGTGCGTTACCCGTTATGACCTCGAGCTATCTGGAAAGATTCAGAAGCCATGGTAGTCAGGCTGAATTTCCAAATTCTTCATAGCAAATTAATCACATTTGGGGCAGCTGGTGGCCTAGTGGTTAGTGCATTTGCCCAACAAGTTGTGGCTTCGATTCTAGGGATGCACCGATACCGATACCGGTATCTGGTATCGGCCTCGATACCACATTTTCTAAAGTACTCGTACTCGTT
>JBBIGB010302092.1:0-11432 GCA_037577075.1 Alestopetersius hilgendorfi | reverse complement strand
CTGACAGAAAAACTCTCCGTCGGTTCGAATCCATGGACGCGGTTTTGGGACGACCGGCCAGAAACTGTGGAGAGAATCGAGTCAGAAACTCCGTTATATGACTGAAATACACTGGAAACCTCTAATTTTTGATATGCTTGACTTGCTTATGTGGTTCTGACACTGTGACTCACAGTTAGCCATTAAAAACACATTGCTTTTAGCTCTGAAACGTGTATGTATAACAGAAACCACATTAGCAAGTCTAACAGATGTTTGAGGAGAGTGAAGACCTGCTGGTGATGATCATTCTTAGCTAAACTGCTTCATACCTGCAGGGCTAAAATAAAAAGAACCAACCTTCAGACACCAGATATGTCTCGACTGCTTGGCTACATTTGGGACAAGGGCACGAAACGTCTTCTTTTGTCCGATACTTTGCTTTTGCTTTAATTTTACTCAAATGATTTAATTATTTTATTATTTCTAATACTGCTTATTGGCTATGTCTATTGTCTATGTTATTGTATTGTCCATGCTCTGTAAGGTGACCTTGGGTATCAGAAAGGCGCCCACAAATAAAATGTATTATTATTATTATTATTTAGAAAGAGAGAGAAATAACTGTTAATTTAAAGAGGCTTAAAAAGACATGGCAGAGGAACGTAACCTGGAGAAGAACGTAACTTAAGGCCAGTAGAGATGACTTTTTGATTATTCAGTCTCCACTTCAGGGAAAAAAGTAAGAAAGACCTCCCTGAACAGTTTCCCTGCAAGAGTCCAAGGAAAATGACTGGATTTTGAAAACGAACACACGTTTTCACGCCTCGAACGGCTGCTGTCAGCCGCCTCGCTACGACCAGAGACCTCAGAAACCTGAGCTGATGTCACGGAGAACGTTCGAGAACTTTCGGAATTTTGTTTTGACGCCCGACTGCTTCCAAGAGAGGCTGTCAGGCAGATCTCCACACCCACACACAGCGTGACAGCGGTGAAGGCCCAGCACACCAGAGAACCTCAGCTTTTCTAAAGCTTCTAACGTTTCTATCGTCCCCCGTCTCTTTAAGTTAAACTGAAAAATGAACCTCAGATCCCAATGAGATAAAGCTCAGGTCCAATGGTCTCAAGTGATCAATCAGTGGGATCAGATCAGCCATTTCAATCCTAAACCCTGGAGCACTGCTGAACGGTTTCCCTGCTTCAGAAAGGCTTTGATTAGTCTGATAATCAGCCGAGGTGTTGAACGAGGCGTAAAAAGCAGAAAAAATTAAATGTGCAAACCTTTATTTTTCTAGCGGCCCCTAAGTACAAATTTAAATTTGACTAATTTTATTGTCTAGTTTATTTAAAATGTATAGCATTCATTAAATAAAATGTTATTTAACCTGTGAAGCAAAGCACTCAAGCCCAAACTTCTGAAAGAGGGATAATCTGCTGGTTAATGGAAATAAATGGACCATGCCGGTGTACCACCTCTCTATACTTTATACACCGCTCAACAAGCAAAGGGGCAGCTGGTGGCCTAGTGGTTAGGGCATTCGCCCTGCGACCAGAAAGTCCGGGTTCGATTCCCAAGACCACTGAGGTACCCTGAGCAAAGTACCGTTCCCACGCGCTGCTCCCCGGGCGCTGTGTTTGTAGCTGCCCACTGCTTCACTTGGTGAATGGGTTAAAGGCAGAGGATGAATTTTGTGCTGTTCACACTGTGTGCAGTGGTATGTTCACATATGACAAATGGTCACTTTAATTTATCAGTGTTTATTACCAATTTGGAATTCCCTGTTGTTTTTTACATAAATATACAATAATAAAAAAAGACTGTAATTATTATTGCAGCCCTAATTAGCTTAGAAGAGAAACAGGAGAAGTCTGTCTGCTCTTAACAAGCCTCAGTCAGCATTTCTCAACCGAGCATTAATGCTAACTGGATATCTAGCTAATAATTCGCCTCAAACAATGCCAACTAGTTTACGTGGTAGAGCTAGCTAAGAAAATCAGCAGAAGGTCGGAGTCTGTTTAAAAATAACAATCATATCTGGGCTCCAAGGGACTCTAGCATAAAATGTAAAACACACAAGGACACTTCTCAATTAATGTCTTGACTGTCTGGATGTTGGTGGTCCATGTCATTTATTTCCACTCTTGTTTACAGGGCTACATTTGCAGAGACAACACCTGGACCATCCATCCGCAGACTCTGAAACAATACTTTACTAATACAGGCGGACAGTCCTTTGCATGGATCAAAACAAAGTGTCCGTGGATGGGGCGGCTGAAAAGACAAGACGAAAGCTTGCTCAAGTGTTTGAGGTTGCTCCTCCATCATTGTCTACAATGGAAGCTCCCTGTATTGAATGTGCTATCGCTTCTGGTAGCGTCTGACTGCCTTTCAACCAAGCTCTCACAGGCTCACTCGTCCTCTGAAGTCAGACGGCAATAACTCACAAGCCTCATAAAACTTGATGAAGCTGCCCTTGGAAGAGTAAAATGCTCAAATGTGTAAATGAGAACCGGCCCACAGTATCAAAATGTGTACCCACGTAGCGCTAAGCTATCAGTAATACGAGAGATGATGCAACTCCTTATACAATCTTTTCTCTTTTGGCTAGTTTGTTCAAAGACGGAATGTCTCAGCCTTATGACTCACACAGCAAGTGGACGTGAATGTGCCTCCTGTGTGAGACAGCTTTGAAATTTCTCACCCCTGGTACAGAGTGTGTCTCTTTGTCTTGCTGTTTGACCGGCTGTTTTCTAGCACGCTTGCCTTTGAGTGCAATTTCACCTCTCCATCTTTCAATCATCTTGCATGGTGCAAAAAAAGAAAAATCTGCTACAGACACTATATGGACAAAAGTATTGGGACACATTTTTCAACATTTGGGCTAGACCCCTTCTTTCCAGTGAAGAGCAATCTGAATTGTGGACACACTTTGGGGAAGAACCTTTTCTATTCCAGCATGACCAAGTGCACAAAGCAGGGTCCAGAAAGACATGGTTGGATAAGTTTGATGTAGAAAAACTTGAATGGCCTGCATGAAACCTATGGAATGAATTGGAACAGAGATTGCAAGGCAGGGCTTCTTGTCCAACATCAGAGCCTGACTTCAAAAAGGCCCTCTAGAAGTAACGGGCACAAATTCCCCTCAGGAACTCCAAAATCTTGTGGAAATGTGGAAAGTCTTCCAAAAGGGGACCAATTCCATATTAAAGTCTATGTATCTGAATGCTAAAAAAAGTCTATGTATCTGAATGCATTATAATTCTTGTTGGTGTGATGGTCAGGCGCCCCAATGCGTTTGACCATATAGTGTAGTTTAGTGATTATTTAGCAATTATTATCTGTATTTGTCTATGTATTTGAATACAATGACAAAAGTCCTCGTTGGCGTACTGGTTAACCGTCCCAATACTTCATACTTCATACTGTGTATGACACTTTTACCCAAGACAGGCAAACCTTGGTGCAAAGTCAGGACTGGGACGGGTCTGAATACAGCCCACTTTCTTGTGGGGGCACAGAATGGCGCCTGTTGTTCCAGTTTTCCAATTAGCCAGGATAAGAAATAGGTCTCCTGCAGATCCAGGAGACGAATCGTTTGGACTCTGCAACCTCAGGGTCTCTCCATTCTCTAGGCTTTATAGATGCTAGTTGCTAGGATACATCACTAATGCAGCATAGAAAGACAGACAAGAGACGCGGAGTGTCAAGAAGCAAAGGGCTTGGCATAGGATTGTTCTTCTATGCATTTTATATGCATACTTTAAGACTACGAGCCACCAGGGACATCATTACTAGGAGCGGTAAAATGCTTCCCAATATTCTGTTGCAGGTTGCATTCTCTACATTTTGGATTAACTTGCTTTATTCTAAGGGCCCAAAATAAGACCTTAATTGAGAAGCCCCTACCGGGTTTGCATGCCTTATGCAAGCATACACATTCGGAAGACATCTGCCAGGAAAAGCCCATAACTTTCTGAGGTAAAGCTTTCAAATTCACAATGGTTAAATGAAACAGACTGAAAGTATAGCAACTGAATGAAGACGGGGGGAAATGTCCACCTACTCTTTTATAGTGATTAACAGCTTTAAAAAATCAGCTCAAGCTGATAAACACAATCACTAGACAATATGCTTCCAATCAACTCTACATTACAACTTATAGTTATACACTACTATTAGGACATTTTTTAATTCAGGTGGCCCTTTACTTCTAGTGAAGGGTTGTCTTTATGCAGCATACAAAGACATTTTGGACACCACCATGCTTCCAACTTTGTGGACACAGTTTGGGGAAGAATCGTTTCTATTCCAGCATGACTGTGTCCCAGTGCACAAAGCAGGGTCCATAAAGAGCCCTGACCTCAACCCCATCCAACACGTTATGTAATAATCACTATATACTCTTGTCCATATAGTGTATTTCTGTCTGTAATGTATGTGCTACATCTGGTTATTAAAACAATATAATGGATACAAAATACATTTGCTTGTTTAACATGCAGATTGTCTAGGTCAGTGGTCCCCAACCTTTATTTCGTCACGGACGGGTTTAATATCAGAAATTATTTTCATGGGCCGGCCTTTAAGAAGTGGCAGATAAATATACGTATACGTATTTATACAAATCAATGATGTGCATAAAATTGGGGATATTTAAATATTTGAATGGGGTATCGAGACAACAACATAACAGCCACTTTTTTCTTTCTGTGTAGCCTCGGGACCGGCACCACATGACCCACGGCCCGGTACCGGTCCACAGCCCGGGGGTTGGGGACCACTGGTCTAGGTCACTGTTAATGAGGGAGCTCTAGAGTATTTGAAGCTATACACACTCTTTAAAAACAACCACAAAAATGTGTTTAACCAACTTTGCACTTACAATAAAAAGTTTAGACCCTGAAAGATTATACCATTCACTACATCTAAGACCTCTGACACTTAAAACCTCGCACTTCAATCAAAACTAGGTTTCTAAGCTGAAGTACACATTCAAAGCATGTGAGTGAGTTTATGTGTTCGTGTGAAATCTGACACGGTGATTACCAACCCTGCACCTGGTGAACACTCCTGCGGCTCCAAAATCCCTCATCCTTCCAGCCTGACTTGAACTGCCTGTAAGCCTTCAGATTTGGGTTTATTATCTGGTTTGGAAGGTAGATCTTGTGTCAAACAAAAGACACAAAGTGTAACTTTGTGATATGTAACATAGCAGAGGTGTGGACCTGAGTTACATGACATGGGAATGAGTCACACTTGGGACTCAACGAGAGATGTGCCTGTACTGACTCAGGACTCAGTGTCCCACCTCTTTATGTCACAGGAAAAACTTTCCCTACCACTACATTTTTCCCACTTGGTGCAACAAAAAAGCACACAGTGTACTCCATAAAAACACACAGTGTACTCCATAAAAACACACAGTGTACTCTATAACGTCCCAGCGATATCCTGAATGCTTGGTATTTTGGATTAGATCCACAAACTTTCAAAATCTTCCTCTTAACCAAAAATATACCTCAAAAACAGCTTGAGGAAAGAAATTTTATTCTATTCATGACAAAGCAGGAACTATGATCCTTAAAATCGGACAGCTCACGGTACCCTCTCACAACATTTAGCTAGCCATCACTAAACCCACTTAAAATAATTGGGCTACTGGGCATTAGCTTGAGGATGAGCTGAGAGAAAGGTCCGGCATCCCTAGAACGGTGCAAATCCAGAGGGTTTTAAGTCCCACAGGCCTAAAGCATTATTAATGAAAGCCTGTACAGAGGTCTGATGGTGTACCTTCTAATTCTGTAATAAACAAAATGAACTTTAGCTCACTGAGGGGGAAATAAAAATTACACTTCTACACAACAATAATGGACAGAAATCAATCAGACCTAGTCATTCCCCTGAGGGGCGGTAATTAAAGAGAGAGGAGGGCTCTGGCCTCCCCTGAGAAATTAGAGCTTAGCCTCTTATTCCTGTTGTGCTCGCCAGAGACTAGACGCAGAAGACCTGTGTACTCTGTACACAGCCAGTCACCACTGAATCTGCAACGCTATTGAATGCAAAACATTGATATTCAGTAAGAGTGTAATGATTTCCAGACACAACAGAGCACTATTGATTCCTGCAGCTTATTTTATTACAGAGCTGACATGGGACACTAAGCAAACTGCATATTTAATTATGCAGAAAGAACAATTAAACAATTAAGTGGATTTTATGCGAACAGCTGGCTAAAAATAACAGTTTTATATGTGGCACCACTGGGCCCTTTTTTCTGTGCCAATACGTGAGATTTCAAAAAGTAAATAAATAATGTGACGTGGGTTGCGCAGATTTTTGAAGTATAGTGATACTATATTGCTCAAATCTGTTCAACACATAGAATGGCTATACACACTCTTTAAACACAACCACAAAACTGTGTTTAACCAACTTTGCACTTACAATAAAAAGTTTAGACCCTGAAAGTTTATACCATTCACTACATCTAAGACCTCTGACACTTAAAACCTCGCACTTCAATCAAAACTAGGTTTCTAAGCTGAAGTACACATTCAAAGCATGTGAGTGAGTTTATGTGTTCATGTGAAATCTGACACAGTGATTACCAACCTCTGTTCATAACATAGAATGGCAATATTCAAGTTAATCTGTACCTCGGAAAAATACGAGTATCATTAAGGAACTGCTGCTCAGAATTCTATTAGTCTGGCCCCTTTCAAAATACTGTTATAAGACAAATGAGAGGAATTTATAAATGTCATAGTAAGCACTTCTCAAACGCACTAGTCACTCCAAGAAACAAAAGAGCAACAGACGTGAACTTACAATGTATTAATACGTCTTGATGCAGGACCGTAATCTCACAGAACCAAAAATGACGTCTTATTTCTCTCCAGTGCTTGCTTACACAGCTCTATGCCCAAACAACAGCGTCACTCCTGTCAGGTAAGATTACACCAGTCTGTTGAGAGAATTATTGTTGATTCTGGCCCACGGTTCTATGAACTGTGTGAATATTTCAGCTATTTCAACATTTCACCTGCTGTTCCACATTAGGAACTGGGACTGAGGCCTAGAGATTCTGCTGCTCAGTCAAAGTGTCTCATGTGTGTTGAAACAGTCACACACAGAACCCCTACAGTCACGCTGGCATGTGTGAGTGTCACAGTGTTGTGTGCAGACAGTATTGGGGTGGCTGTCTGGTGGTTAGGGAGTTGCCCCTAAGATCAAAAGGTCATGTGTTCAAATCTCAGGACTGTCAGTGATGCCACTGAGGTTCTGTCCCCATACACTGCACTGCGTTTCTGGCTGCTTACGCCTTCACTCGGGTGCAGAGAACAATTTTGCCCTGTTTACACTGTGTGCTGTGGTGTGTTCATGCATGACAAATGGACACTTTACACATGACGCGCAAAGTTAGTGGAAGAGTGGGCTACAATGGCCAGGAATGGTATTGTTATGAAGGCAAGGGAGGGTGTAAACAACGCGCTAAAGAAGAAGTCATGCGTGTGACAATGTTTTGATGAAAGGTTTGTTTCTGGAGGCTGCGCTTCGAACAGCATCATCAGCATGCCTGAATTCCTGACATTGTGTTTCAAAATTCCTTCGCCCTCTTCCTCCTTGAGTCTTCAAGCTGCTCGAGGCACTTGCCTGAAGTTGAAGCCAGAGGTAAAGCAGAATGAAGTGCTTGGGGTCTGCCATTCATTTCTGTCAGGCTGGCAGCGGCTCTGGCATCTGACTGCAGCCTGTTCTCAGGCAAAGCATGCGGCTGACAACCGGCCAAGCTTAATTCACAGAGCAAACCCCACAGCAACAGTGGAGCGAAAGGTATTGGTGCTTAGCAGCTACGACAACAGCAGCAACAGTATAGATTTCAAACAGCAGCCACTTCAATAAAGGGGGCAACCGCGGGTCATTGTTTTCATGTTCGTTAAAAGTGCTTGTTTTCTTTGTTTAAGGCCAGCAATCAAAACTCACAGATAACATAAATGAGTAAGTGTCCCAATTATTAGGCCAGCTCTAATAAGCATGGGCTTCTGATTTGCATTTTCATTCCCTGCTTTTGCCTACACTAGAAGAAAGCCTGTGGCTGTACAGACAGTGTAAAACTGCCTTCCTACATTCCAGAGCTGATGGGCGGGGATCTCAGGGTGCATTCCTCTTCATATTTGCATGCGAGTGGCAAAAGACCTGAGGAAGCACTCAGTAACAAGGCAGCTGGGGTGAGATGTTTGGTCCCAAAGGCATCCAAATGGGCACAGATCAACACACTATGTGGTCCTGTTCCAGACAGAACTGACAGACAGTTTACGATCTCTTGTTGAATTCCTGTGAGTCAGTGGCAAGACAGACCGGCCAGGGATAAAGAGCCTACGCTAATTACAGCGAGCCTATTTATCGAACCATTACTCATCCTGTTCATGATGTCTGTCAGGTTTGATTACTGCTGTTACACCAGCAAACAAAACGAAACTTCTTAAATATGTGCGCCCTGGAATTCTCAGTTACAAGTCACCAGATGGCTAACAGGATTTTTGCCGTAGCACAGTTTGAATCAGATTTTTGTTCATTTTAATGTGTCTTTTTTCTCTAGCTGTTTTTAAAGTGTGCTTTGGTGAAGATTTTAAAGGTTTGTGGATCTAATTCAAGATACCAAGCATCCAGGATATCTCTGGAAAGTTATGGCGTACACAGGCTCCAAACTACAACAAATGCTCTCCGACAATTTCTGGAGAAAATGCAGCAGAGTTGAATCCATTAACAGTCCCAAACGATCAATACTCTATTACACCTTCGCTGCTTTCACAGAGCAGTGACACTATATGTTCACAAATATACTAATTAGTGAATTCAGGAGAATTCATTGCTTAGATGGGGAGGGGGGGAGACACATTATGCCTGTACATAACTTGCTCTTCTAGCACTACCAAGAGAATGGAGCAATTGCATATGAGCCTAATGTAGAACGCTTAGTGTTGGCTAAAGGGCTGCAGAGCCCCATAGCTTCTCTGGAGTGACAGAGCTCCGTCCAGTTCAAACAACCAATAATAATCATCCAACATCAGTACCTTAACTCACTCATACTTTCACGGCTCAATGCAAAGAAACTCTCACAGCAATTTTCCTACATATAGCCAGGTGTTAGGCCTTTTCTGAAGTGTCGAGGTCGTTACTGCAGCAAACTCCATTGATTTCAGAAGAAACTTTTGGACATGATGGTCACGGTGATGAGTAATACGAAGCAGTGTTGATCATTTGATGGGTTTAAATAAATATCATCATGTGGGATATTTTGCTATTATGTGCAATACTATGCACAAAATTGCACAATGTTCTTATCATCATTATGTGCAATTTCTTCTGTGAAACAGTCTTATCATATGAACAACTCTACTGTGTGCAATAACGTACTCCTAACTACCATACTTAATTGTATGTTACTTTTCTGAAGTATTAATACCCAGCCTTTCTGTATATGGCATAGTGTATTTTCATGTAGATTTTTTTTTACAGATTTGTATTGGATTTATTTAGACTTCATATTTTAGATTGCTCTTGTCTCTGTTGGTATTTGCGGTAATTACTCCAGGATCAATAAAATATTTCTGATTCTGATCATTTACAAAGCTAACCTGAGCGGCGGGTTGAGACACACCCACACCACAGCTCTTGACGGACGCCCGTCTGATCATGTAGGAAGGAGGGATTAGGAAAAAGCAGTTTATTTTTATAAGAGAAAGTCCCCAAGCTGAGCACTTGGGTTATTCTTACTCCACTGACTCATGACAGGCCTGAGTGACAGACAGTCACATGAAGAGAACCAGCAAGAGGAAATGAAAAGGAAGCCCAGCTCCTGCTGCTGCTGCTGCTGCATGAGGGGTTAGGAAGTTCATGAGAAAGCTCATTTTAACTCTTCATAATGACAGTGATAAAGCAGTGTCTGATCCATAATACAGTGACCCATATAGCTTCTGTTGGCGTCTAAAATTAGTACTAGACCGCAGACAACCCTACACCTCTTCTCTAGCTATTTATGGCACTGAGAAATGACAATAAAGACATAAAGACACAAACAAATTGTTTTTGAATAGTGTCAACTGTGTAGTTAGCTTGTAGCTAATTCATGGTTATTACAACGTATTGCTCACTTCTCGAATAAAAACTTGTTGGGGGGGGGGGGGGGGGGTAAATTATTGACATGGCTGTGTGGGCAGGAAGAGGGTCCACATGGTCCACTAGCGTGGGGCTTGGCTCGGCTACACCCACCCATGTGTGAGAAACAGTCTAACATGTTTATGAAAACACATTAGAAAAGAGGCTAGCCCTGTGTTATGAGTTTTGTTATGTAGCCAACAGATCGAGTGCTAGCCTGTTAGTCAAAACAAAATACAGCTTCAAAAACAAAGTGAGAGTTTAATAAAACCTTACCTGGTCCAGAGGAAGGTCGATCAGCTCACTGATGGGCTGCAGCAAAGTGGAGCCAGTGCAGGACGTCGTCTCTGTAGCCATGGTGCTTAGTGAGTCCTCTGCTGATCCTGAAAATGTTTTTGGAGAAATGCCCCGCCGAAATATCCCTCCGAAATCCCCCTCTTCTCTCTCCTCCTGCTCCGATGCTGCCTCTGCCTCCGCTCCCTGATTATCAGACGAGCAACAGCTCAGAGACTCCAACATGAAGAGACAGGCAGGAGACTGGAGGAGGAGTCAGCAGCCCAGCCCCTACATTAACAACCAAGCACCGCCCAGCGGCTTCTACACTATCTGGTCCAAAGTATTGGGACACAGCTGTTTCCCAGGGTTTGGGCTAGGCCCCTTACTTCCAGTGAAGGGTAATCAGCATACCAGGATATTTTAAACAATGACATGCTTCCAACTTTGTGGACACAGTTTGGGAACTTTTTCTATTCCAGCAAGCTCCATAAAGACATGGCTGGATGAGTTCAGTGTGGAAGAACTTGACTGGCACAAACAGAGCCCTGACCTCAACTCCATCCAACACCTTTGGGTGCGATGGTCAGACATCTGCCAGATGTGCTAAACTGATATTTTTATGTCAAACATTTCTGTAGTTAGTTTGACCTCTTTAGTTTCTTTTGCCACAAGATAATTTTGTCAGTTTTTTGACTTCTTTATTTAATTTAGTCAAAAACAGATTTTTTTCATTTTTGTGTAAAATAAAGATAATGGGATTGTAGCCAGGTCACGGTCGGACTGTAAATCTGTATGTTCTGGAAAAGTCCATAACGGCCGTCCGGTGCGCGGCCGACGGCCCGAGATGAGGCCGAGATGCACATAGGAACCTCTCCACCCTGTGGATCACAAAACAAAGCAAACATTTCTAAGTCTGCATTTCTTTTTTGCAGTATACTGTGGCGGGCAGGAGGGTCACGTGGGTGGCACGGGATGCGTGCATGGGTTTTGGCGGGCGGTTGGGGGTGAACTTGAGGGCGAT
>JBBIGB010302085.1:0-11433 GCA_037577075.1 Alestopetersius hilgendorfi | reverse complement strand
TTGGGTTTTAAAACCATGGTCATGTAAAATTGCTAATAGTCGACTTATTCACTACTTAAAATGACCTTCAACCAAAAAGAAATTGTCAGAATGTCTACCAATTTGTCAAAATGAGGCAATAAATAAAGAAATTCAGTCAGAGTGGAACTGGTTTACAGATTCGTTTATGACATTTGTATGGTTTTGTTCATAACCATTCACAATAAATCATTTTTTACAAGATTTTCCAGTCTCTTTGTTTTGCAGTCATTTCTATCAGCCACCAGATGGTGATAGTAGCTCTATAGTTGATCGTCTCAAGCGGTGAACGCTCTGCTCAGGGAGCAGAGTAGTGACGGTGCCTTGCTCAAGGGTACCACAGTGGTGCCATTAGCAGACCTGGGATTCAAACCTACACCCTTCTGATCGCAGGGGCAACTGCCTAACCACTAGGCCTAAGCTTGGAGCATGGTGTTGCCCAATATGTCTTGGTATGCTGACGGATTAAGATGTAGTAAGAGGACTAACACAGACCCTGAATTAAGAGGTGTCCCAATACTTTTATCCATGTAGTGTAAGGACTGCTGTTGCTTGTCTAAAGTGGACACACAGAAGTCTAAAATAAGGTGTTTATGCTGCAGTTTGGAGAGAACGTGCATTACTTATTATGTGATTATCTTGGAGAGAAAAGTAGTAAAGTGCCAGTCTCGCTGGTCCTGGGTCAGCTGAATGGAGAGGGTTCCTGTGGCAGCTGGGCGGGGAGAAAGAGAGTTCCAGCTTTGGGCTTGGAGGGTTTACTGCTCCACACAGTCGCCTAGGTGGAAAAGTGAGAAATTTTGAGTGAAAGAGAGTCGAGAGGAACGTGTCGGGATGATTATTTCGACGCAAAAATGAACGTCAAGACTTGAAGTACTTCTCTCAACTTTTCTGTGCTGCGGACATGCACTATTCAGGCGGAAACTGTAAGTTTTTTTGTTTTTTACAAATATGTTCTGCTAAAGTTAGATACGTAGGCATTTGTAGTTTTATAAATAAATCACTATTTTCTTGTTTAGTCCGATAGCTTGAGCCTTTTTGCAAACAAAGTTGGCTTTTTAGCAGCCAAAGATATTCCCAGTTAAACGGCCCTTTAGCCTGTCAGCTAAGTTAAGTTGTATTTGTCAAGCTCAGCTGGGTTAACCTGCGGTGTAATTGTATATTTATCATCTAGTGACTATTAAACTAACTGCTGTTTTTATTAAACTTTGCTGTTTTGGCACAAGTATGTAGCTATACAACACGTTATGTGCTAAAAATATCGTGAAGTCGTGACACGGTGCTCTCAGATTAAGCTTTAACTCGCTAGCAGGCTAACAACGGCCGACTAAGCTAACTGCTAGGTAGTGTAGCCCTTCTTATGTCTGTTTTAGTAGCATTTTTAAACTTGTATTGAATCATTTGAGGTTTCCAGATAACGTAAAATAGTCAAATATTGTGGTCTAACCGGTTTACTGACAAACAGCCACGTTGTGGCAATTCAGCTAGTTAGCTTAGTTTAAAGTTAGCAGTACATTTCGAGTCATGTCAAGTTAATCAAGAAAAATGGTAGTTCTGCAAATTTGTGGTGGTTATCCTAGATGTTAATGTCAGGTTGTTGATGTCAGGTTTCTGTTAGACGCCCGTTTTGGCTTGGAAATTGTTTTGTCACGCAGCCTGAACCAAGTAACCAAGACAAAGTTGAGGAATGTGTTTTCAGTCAGTGGCCAAAACGCCCCATTAATGCGCAGATCAGCTTCACAGGCCAAGAAAGAAAAATCAGCAGGCTAGACATTCAGAATTAATCTAATAACACTTTATAAAGCTGTTAAATTACTCTCTTAGACTAAAAAGGTAGTCTTAGCTGGCTTGGTCAGTAGTAACTTCAGATCAGTTGTGAGGAAATAAGTAGACTTGCTGTTATTGGACAAGTCTGTGTACTCAGATGTCTATGTACTCTATGTACTATGTCATTTATAACAGCTTGTGGTTTTCTTTTTGCGCAGGAAAATGACGCAAGAAAAGAGTGATCTTTGATGCAGTAGTTGGAAAACAGAGAATCCGCTCACGTTTTGCTGTCCCCAAAGTGCTCCGCACCAGTAGTTGGAGGATGGATTCTTTTTCCAGGCCCAGTGGGGAGATTCAGCGAAGAAACCCGCAGCACGACTTTGAGCTCATCCAGAGAGTTGGCAGTGGCACGTATGGTGATGTGTATAAGGTACCTCTACCCATAATACATCCATTTACCGAATTACAGTGTTGGAAGCAGCCTCTATGTTGTTAAACAGACTCACAGATCTTCCATGATGTGTTGAAAGGAATCGTCATATAAACGAAATATACACTACTTTCCCGTTACCCCAAACATTGGCTAAGAAATACATGGTGTTTGAAATTTGCTTCTTTGCTTTTGTAGTGCAGCTCTGAGAATAATAAAAAGCAGTCTGTCACTTATAAACTTTTTAACATTTATTATACTTTCTGTACTTCTCAGCTTTGTTCCTCTAGTGCAAAACTAAAGTAGGAGACCTTGTCTTTTCCGATCAACTACATTTGGCATAAGGGGAAAAATTGTATGAATGGGATTTTTTACAGGACTATTCCTTTAAGATACTTGCTCCACTGCTAGGCGTGTTTAGCTGACAGCAGGACTGTTCCTTGCTGGGCCCGAATCTGTCAGGACAGGCATAATACTAAGAAATACACCTGCATACTATACAGATCAGTACGCTAACATGCAAGTCTACTTTTATATATAGGCATCGATAGCACCTGGACAGTTTAAAGAGATGTATAATGATACCTCAGAGTGCCAGTGTCTGTAGGAATGTATGGATTTGTTTGTTTGCTCAAGACAGTCTCTGTCAGTGGTCAGAAGAACAGCACCTTTCTGTCATAACCATTAACATTTTAATTACTACGCTTATCGTTGAATCAAATGGGATATATTCTTTGAACTGGTCTTGTTTTTATCAGTGTGGCACAGTGTTTGTAACAGGTTAGTAATAGGACCTTGCTGCTTTGAATAACAGCCCCTCTTTTAGAGAGTGAAATGAGCCAGGGTCAATACTTTCTGCTGGATTAGCATGCCAGGCAGTGAGTAGCCTACTTCTGGGCATGTTTTGTGTCACTCTTGAGAAGTTTCCTTGCTGCATGCTTCTTGAATTTGGGCAAAATGAAATAAACATGTGAAAGTATTTTGAGTGTTGATTGCCACTTTTGAACATACTCACCTGAGTAAGATAGTGTCTGAATTTTAAAAATGCACTTATTCTAATATTCTTTTATGCAGTTGTTTTAAATCCCCATTATGTTTCAGTCTTAGCCTAAGGTGTTCCCTGTACCTTCTGTCCCATGCCAGAAACATTAAGCAAGATAACTACACATACAAGTTTTTCCTGTGTGTGCAGTGTTTGTTTTTTTTCCTTTGAACATTCAAGGCACGCAAAATGCACGACTGTCTGTGTCTTAGCGTAGAAATGACCATTTAATAACCGTAGACAGTTCTAGGTAAAATCTGTCAAAAATAGTTAGAACAGTTCAAAAAGAATCAGGAGATTTTTAAAAGCCCCAGATGTTGAGGTTTAAGATGAAGGGGAATGTTGTGTACTGGAACAGAACAGTCAGGGTTTTTGTACTGAACGGTAGATTTATGATGGTTCCCTGATGACTCACTGCTTTAACAGGCCACTGTGCTTAAGTTACATAAATAGGACTTCAAATTGCTTAAATATGACGAAAGCAGGTAATGATTGGTGTGCAGTGATTTTAAAAATGTATAAAATATTTAGGGGGGCAACATCTTTAAAACATATGAAATCAATAAAAGCATGTGTACTGGTTAATTTGTTAAATGTTTTGCTTTATGAGATTAAATGATTAATTTCCACCCTGAAGCTTCAATTAATGTGAAAGTGTCCCTTGTTTGTATATAAACATCTCAGGAAGGGAGTTGTTTTTCTTTCTGTTCCACAGGCCTGCAACTAACGATTATTTTTATAATTGGTTAATCTGTTCCTGTTTGTGTGAGAGGTTATTAATGAATAGCACAAAAACCTGAATCTTTATCATCCACAATAGGAATATGATTAAATATTTGAATCAGAATCAGAAAACTTTATTGATCCCAGAGAAAATTGAATGTTTTATTTACAGAGACACAAGAAGAAGATCAAAAGTCTAAATAAATCCAATAAAAACTCTACAGAAAGTCTGCTGTATGAAATATATAAACAAATCCTGTGGTATAAAATACCTTATTATTAATAGCACAAATGGTGGTAATGAGTCTTTTATTGCCTGTACTATAGATCAGTATTAGTAAGTAATAGTAATAAGCAATATGATATTGCACATGATGTTTTAACACCCAATAAGAGAATTGTATGATATTGCACATTGTAGAATATTTTACATAGTAATATGATCATTGGATGCGTGACAGAGTCTGAATTTGAACAGCCATATTTTGTGGCTAATTCCTTCCTCAGTTGGAATTGTTTCTGGGTGGTTAAACACAAAGTCTAGAGTTAAAAAAGAAAGACAAGGCTGACATTAGCCGTTTAACACACTTTGCACTATCAGCTAAAGTAAACATGTGCTGGAACTCACACACAAGTGCATTACCTGCTTGTGTGAGATGCTACAGCTGCTCTGCATGTTGCACACTGGGAATTATTTGACACATGGATTTGTTAGAAATTAAACAGGAAAATAGCGGCCGTAACAAGAAATCAAGACCTACCAAAATGCCAGTGTGCAATACACAACATGCAGAGCAGCTGTGGCATCTGAGTGTGCTGCACATAATGGAAACTTTTCCTTTTTTTTAGTAGTTCTTGTGCTTCCAGAAAACCACCTGCAAAAATAAGTAACCGCTCTGCTAGTGGGTATATAATATTTTCATCAAGCTAACTGCGATGGAGTCAAAAAATGAAATGTACACAACATTCCATTTACCCTAGATCTGTCAAGATGTGTTTGGAAACCAAATTTTGCTTCTGTATTCTTGAACTGGAGCTAACACTAGCAGTCTCTCATTTCTATTAAAAGTATATTTTGAATTGGTCTCTAAACCATCTTATTGTATCCAGTTCTGCAAGGTGGTGCAGAGTCATCAATTTGGTTTAAGGACTAGGCTTGGCACGATACTGAAATTTCAAACTCGATACCGATACTAAGGATGGTACTCGATACTAGATACTATTTTCGATACTACAGGGGAGTATTTTGCGGCGCTAGGTTTGAGTAGACCAACATTTTTTTTTTTCGTTGTGTACTCAAAATTGTACAGCGTAAAAAACTACATGTATTATAATTATTATTATTATTATTAGCTGACTCAGAACTTGGTGCACAATGCTTTTTTCCCTCCATAGAGATTAGTGGGGGAAAGTCACCTTCAGTGTGTTGGCCTGAACTTACCTGATTGATTTTTTTTTTTATTCCTGACCAAATATAGTCTACACAACCAGATCAGAACAATTTAGGATCAGCTTTCTTGTATGGATATGGGAAAGGCTGCTTATCAAAATGCTGTGTGTCTCATTTTTCTCTCCCTGACACTATATTGGCCCTGCGTCCCAATACCTTTGACCACTCTTGATAGTTAAGTCACAGGGCCTAAAAGTATTGGGACAGAACGCTGTTCAACTCTAAGGTATCCCCTCCCTACCGTACAGGAAATAATATCTCGTTTTAGTCAACGAAAAGAAACATTTTAACATAGTGTTTAAATTTGTAAACCACATTTAGTCTCATTCCTATTCCTCAACAATATTACATTATATATTTCGTCATCGTTATGGTCACATGACCAGCATTTACGTTGTGTCTCGTGTCGTTTTTGTCACGTGATAAATGTTTGTTGATGATGATATTTAGTCTTAATTTTTCATGGTCGAAAGCAACAGCGGGTCCTCCAAATAGCCGGGGGAGGGGCTGCCCGCAGCAATGCCTGTTGAAAATTGTTGTAGTCTGTCGGTGATTTCCGGGAACTGGCATTTAAGTATACATTTTAGTATCAATTAGTATCTGAGAATCATTTTTCTCAGACAACCCTATTAAGGACACAGCAAGACTTACCGTACACAGTAAAAAATTAATAAAAAATTTGTAGTTGGACACTGCAGGAAGCTGTTTTAGACAACAGGGATTTTTTTTACCACTAAAACCACCTCAGGAGTAGAATTTCTGATCTGGAATTATTTTGTATTGACACAAGCATCATAAATAGGGAAAGTCTTGTCTAATCCTTCAGACTGTGCTTCAAGTCTGCCGATCTTAATGAGGAGCCTGAATGGGTTGAGAGAAGTTTGGAGGATGTCTTTATGGAAGTAATTTGGGTGGCTTTCAAATTGTTTCTTAGCGACGTTAGCCTTACAGCTCTAGTCTTAAACTAATTAAGCTACGTCTGGCCTCCTGATATGTCTTGGCTGATCAGCTGCATCTGGGTTAAGTGGAACATTTTAACTGAACTCCTTTAATATTACGGTTTCCTGAATGCTACCACTTGCCTGGTTTTTGTTTACTTATTTTGAAACACAGTTCAGTGTTCAAGCTAATATTGGGAAAGGTTTGGGTTGATATGAGCGAGTGATGAAATTCTAACATGCAGTACTTCAAGAGATGGATCTTCTGATGTTAAGTGTACCTAAGGATCAATTTATGTGGTGGTGGTGACACTGGTGAGTGTGTAGTGTGTTTGCTTTTTAAAGGTTCAAAGTCTTGATAAACTCCTGACTGTTAATCTAATGCACATGCACACACACACACACACACACACACATTACGATTTATCAGACACTCTGGAAACTTGGTGAAAGTAGTTTCCATTTATCTGGTAGAGAACTTTCTCAGGCCAGGAGGGATCTGTGTGTGTGTGTGTGTGTGTGTGTGTGTGTGTTTGTGTGTTTGTGTGTGTGTGTGTGTGTGTTTGTTTGTGTGTGTGTGTATGTGTGTGAGTATGTGTGTGAGTATGTGTGTGAGTATGTGTGTGAGTATGTGTGTGTGTATGTGTGTGTGTATGTGTGTGTGTGTGTGTGTGTATGTGTGTATGTGTGTATGTGTGTGTGTATGTGTATATGTGTGTATGTGTGTGTGTGTGTGTGTGTTTTTGTGTGTGTCCGCATGCACTTGTGTGGGCCTCAGCACTCAGGCCCAGTATATGCTTTGCAACTGTTATTGTTTGGTGGACATCCTTCCTGTCTGTGAGCTTCATTAAGAGCTACAACGGTGTGCAGACCCTGTTGGCCTCTGTGTCAAATGTAGCAATAGCTGTGTGCTAAAACCAGTAGCTGATACTGATACTGCGAGAGCAGGCTGATGGCCTGACCTCTGTGTCGCATGTCTTATCTGATAAGATAAAAGAAATGAGTATCTGGCAATGCTTCAGTTTATTCAGTGTAAATGCTGCATACTGAGTTTTTGTAGCCCAGGCTTTCATCCTGGTCCCACTGTTTAATGTTCACTGCTTGATATTCATTATTCAACATTTCTTCAACGATCACACCAATGTAGAGTTATTTTATTCTGTAGTAATGCACAGTATCAATGTTGGCTGTGTTAATTTTTGGCTTTGTAGGTTCCCCCAATTCTACAGTTGCATCTAATCTCACAGAGCCACATTCGTTTCCCTAATGACCTGGTGAAAGCACCTCCTTTTGTTATTTAATGGTGTTTAGGTGTATCAACATTACAATATTGTACTTGGCCCCAATCATGAATAGCCTTATAATAAGATATCTGAAATATTACACAATTAAAAATCTTCTCTCATAAAACAAGTATTCAAGTGCATTTTAATATTCTGAATGAAGTGCATGAACAAAGTGCATTCAGAACAAGTGCTTTAAAAGTGCTGAAAGAGTCCCTTAACAAAATAATGTATTAAAACAGAGACTGGCATAGCCAGTGGAAAACACTGGAATCACTGGAAAACTTTCTTGCCTTTTCAAAAACACAGGTGGAGGGGGTGTGGTCAAAGGGTCTTGCCTCCTCTGTGCTTCATACTCTGTGCCTTTGTGGATGCACCCTCTCTAGAAAAGTTCTACGCTTTAAAAAACTGTTTCCCACGTCTTTCTTACGGGTGTTTTTCACTGACTGGTACCAGCTCGGTTTGGTTCAACTCTACTCGCTTTTTTGCTTTTCCATAACTAAAATATGAGCATTAGCACTAGCATTAGCACTAGCTAACGTTAATGTTGCTTCTTTAAGCCTTGTCTGGTAAGCCAATTGTCTCTGTTTTGTGGTAAATGGCCACAAAGCAAGGACAAGAAATATAACCCCTCTGATTTCAACCATGCCGACTATTGTAATGATGCCAGGTTGTTTACCTCGCCTCAGAGCGCTCCGCTCGTGATGCTTTTCAAAATGTTTGGTCGCTATAGCAAAGTTGTAGTGGTCTGAAACCAAACTGAACAGTGTAGAACTGAACTGAACCGAGCTGGTTCCAGTCAGTGGAGAACCCCCTTTAGATATATCCAAATGTGCCCACACTGCAGGCATGTTGACTAATCCAATCTGGTGGTTATTTCGGCCAAAAAATTTCCGTGCATCCCTAAATATAATTAGATAATCACTTAATGACTCTTCAAATATTAAAAATTGTTGACCCATTCCTAGTCCCCTGCCAGCTGTGCAGCTTGACAACTCCAGTTATCTAAACCAAATCCAAGGCCGAGATGGCGTCACGCTTTAGTTTGCAGCTGTGCATACATCGCAGTCGTAACTAAAGGCACTTTCCACTGGTATGCAGGATCCGTGATGTACCTTAACCAAACTGTGATGGCATGGAAGCTGTAGCACACTTTTTTCATGGTGTCTCTCAGCCTGGTAAGAGTGTTACTGATGTGTTAGCAGCACGTTGGAGGCATAGAACCATAGATGATTGTTTATTTCTAAGCAAAAGATGTTTCTGTCAAATTTCTTAGTTTTTTTTCCTCTGCATTGTTTGCCCATCCATTTAACCCAGATAACTTGTTAGTTATGTTCTGGTACACCTTTGCATTCCTCAAAGTGTTAGAAAACTCCCAAAATTGCTCTTTAGCCCAGACGGAATGTAGTTCCTTTACTTCCTCGGCTTTCTAGTTGTTAGTTTGTACAGTTGTTTTTTTGCATAGGAATGTCATAACAGACAGTCTCATTTCAACCAATCAGAAAGCAGTGACTCAGTCAGTTCAGCTGCAGTCAGCTTTTGGTCCTGCCTTCAAGCCGGCCAATGACAGCACGGGTACAGTGCAAGTATGGGTCGCTTTATTTGGAATGAAAAACATTCGTTTGTGGTACGACGTGGTTCTTAGTGCCAGTGAAAATCACCATAAATCTATCAAAAATGATTCAGTGTGGAGCATGCGGGCATCATCACCAACCACCATAACATACCCAACATTTTCTAGCTGTTTGGATGCTGCCAGAGCCTTGAAGAGATGCAAATTGGAGGCCTAGACCATTGTAGGTCACAGATGGGTGTAGCTGGGTGTCTGGTTCAGTAGGACCACATGCTGTGGGATTTCCTCCCAGTGTTTTTGGGAAATCCCACATTCAGTCTTGCTGACTTCTGATCATGTCCCTGAGAGAAATGCTCCTTAATTCCAAAACTGGTTCAAGTGGTGCTGGTGCAATTTAATACAGTGATGCGGCGCACAAGTTCAGCTTTTTTCCACACGAGCGAATCCTTGATTTAGGGGCCTGCAAAGGTTTGGGTTTAGCGTAGTCACATGAATTTGGTTTGGTAAATTTCATTTAAATGGTTTATTCGTATTTCATTTGTAATTGTTTATAAAATGGCATTGTTCATTGTTCATCTGTCACTGCAGGAAAATTGTGAATGCTTAGTCGATATTTTCTCTCAATGTATAATCTATATCCTTGTTCTTTCATTCAGAATGAAAATCTAAACATAGCTTCTACTTCCAACACATTTGGCCCAGCTAAACAGCACAAATGCACAACCTCACTTCATAGATTATTGTGGTGTTTTTTGAGCTCTAAATCAAGTTAGATTAAGCAACATGAGGTTTAATTCATTTGGCACTCTGCAGTTGTTAACCATCTCATTAAGAATCCATGCAAATAGCGGTCACAAATGTTTTTGACTGATCTTGAAAATCTTCTACAGTAAGCAAATGATTCATGCCTTTCTGTTCACACAGGATTGCTCCAATATTTTACAATGCGTCTGCATCACAGGCAGTAAGACACTGGTATTATGGTCTGATTTTTAATATTGCTATAACCCATCTGGGAGGTTTCGTGATACCATAGAAACATGTGGATCACCTGGACAGGCATGAAAACTCTGGGAAATGATCACCTGATCACCTTAAATTCCCAAAAGTATTACATTATGTTCAGATGGTGTTGGTGTGCTAGCAGGGACTTTTATTTCTGCTTCAGTTTGGTTGCATTCTACAAATTGAACACTTCTTCAGGGGCCTCAAAACTGCAGTGGAGAAGTGATGGGACATTGGAACAGTGAGCTGCTTGACATTTATGCAGTATTTACATAATCACACTTTACAGTCAAGTGATCATTATCCAACTAGCACATTACTGCACCTTAGGACAGGTGGGCACACCTAAAGACTGGATGCTGAACGTAGTTATTATTGCATGGTTAAGAATGAAAATGACTGAAGAATGTGGAGTGAAGAATGTAAATCTACATTGCTGTAGACATGCAGACAACTGCAAGATGTAACTTAAAAAGGAAGTGATGCATCTTTTCTCATCATTGGTCAGATAAAAATATAACGTAATCATGGTAGTGTGAAACCACTCAGGTTAAATTATCTGTTGTTTTCCCATGGTCTGTGTGTAGTTGATGGCCATATATGTGTTTTTCTGCTGTCAATGCTGGCCTGAGGATGTAAAACAAATGGTTAGTGTGTTGCCTGATTTCTTACTAATGTAGGAAAAAAAGTTCTTCTAGCATGCCTCACCACTGATATCTTGCCATTGAGGGGAAATTAGCATTTTTGGAAATTTGATTACTCCAAAGGGTTGCCATCTTCTGCAACTCTGATCATTAGTGAAATTTTTACCTCAACTGTGTGTGTGGGCAAAAATTAAGCCTTCTGTTAGACAGGTTCACTACAGCTTTGTTCTTACATTTCCTGGCAGTGAATATGAGCATTTTCAGAAATAGCAATTAAACGCAATTGTATCAGCACACTTTTGTATAATTTTGTTTGTGTATTTTTTAGTTTTCTGCGTGTTGATAGATGACTAAAGGAATTTGGCCTCTATACCTCACTTCATACCGGAAGTCATTTATGACCGCTTGAGAATTCCTTAACACTCAAGTAAAGGGAGAAAAAAATGAACTGTAAATGAGCCGTAGTTACTCATTTACTCGTCGTTACTCTTTGGGTAGCAATAATTATGTCTTGTTAAAAAAATTTCAGGAAGTGATATTGCAGAGATAGATGTAATTAAAGT
>JBBIGB010302075.1:0-11436 GCA_037577075.1 Alestopetersius hilgendorfi | reverse complement strand
TCTCTCTCTCTCTCTCTCGCTCTCTCTCTTGCTGTCCATTTCTTTCATTGAAGTGAAACTCTCAACTCTGCCCATCAATAAACTGTGGTAAGGATTACTTGATCTCCTTACTATCAAAGAGAAGCTGTCGATACACACACAAATACAACTCCCTGGAAAGAGAGAACAAAGAGAGAAAAGCTTTCGTATGCTCTCTATGCAGCAGCGTCATGAGCACAGTAATATTAAATCAATTTCTCCTTTCATTTCTATTCAGTTTACTCACCTCTCACACTGCCCCGTCTGCCCTTGCCTGCTGGTCTGAACGTACTAAGCCCACAATCAAACCGAAAAGCAGTGAAAGGTCATACATTCTCTACTGCTCTTAAATTTCCAACTGCGCAGGTGAATTGAGTATGGATTTGTGCAATTGTACAAGATAACAACCATTTATACTCATAATGTGTGTGTGCACAAAGCTCTTCGACATTATATGGTTAAAATTAGGCTGGAATTGTGCAGTGAATTAAAACAATATTCGCCTTGAAATCATCTCTTAGTGATGAATCGTCTGAGATGTTCTTCCAGCAGGACTGAAAACGGTGCTTCTTGGCTGCTCTTCGTACATCATACATTTTGCATATGAATCAACTGACGTAAAATGTGTTTAAGATCATCAAAACTGTCCTCATAAGGTGGATTCAGTCTGTACTGTATTGTCACACAAAAATTGTGAACTTGTCTAACAAACATGCAAACCTGATATTTACTTTGGCTATGAGTCATCACATGACCAGCTGAGCCACACTGCCACTCATCTCTGCTTGTCCCAGTGTTTTTGTGTGTGTGTGGGTGTGTGTGTGGGTGTGTGTGTGTGTGTGTGTGTGTGTGTGTGTGTGTGTATGTGTGTGTGAGTGTGTGCTTGTGTATGCGTGTGTGTAAGCACACACATGTGCATGCAAGTCCATGCTGTTGGATGTGTGACCACAACAGTCTGAAAGCTTCATTTCCGCACTATATAGAAAATGATGCATGGACATGACATTTGAGAGGAGGCCTGGGAGGATGAGTAAGCCTCTTCATCATGCCTGATCTGAACGGTCAATATGGAAATAGAAGCTCAGAAACAAATCCACAAAAGGCTCATTATTACAATTTGTAATTTTAGCCTGTCTCTGTGTTCCTAACTAACTAGAGTTGATCTGTCAAGCAGTAGAGCTGTAGCAAAATGATGCGTCCCAGATCCTTCCCCCAAGTACTGATTGGCCAATTATAACTTGGCAACTGTAAACTAAGCAAGGGAACTTTGACAAGTTTTCAATACTTTACAGTAAGTTGCACAACTGAGCATGTGCTACTTGAAATCAGATACCTGATCTGATTTGGTGGCAAGGTCATTAAACTTATGGATTATAAGGATATGAATAAACTGGATGAAAGACATTACAAGTTAAACCCCTGAAGTGAGATTTCACATATTTGGTGGTGGCATAGTGGATAGGATACTTGCCTCTGGACTAAGAGGTCATGGGCTTGAATCCTACATTCAGCAGACCACCACTGGGTTTCTGAGCAAGACCCTTAACCCCAAGTTGCTCCAGGGAGACTGTCACCTATAGTTAGGGAGTAGAAGTCGTTTTGGATAGAATCATCTGCCAAATGCTGTAAATGTAAGTCACACAAATGTCTAGGTGTGTAGCATACAGACTAACACACATTAAGACTAAAACTAGAACTATGTTTAATCTAAAAATGTCCTTAAATGTTCTCCAAAACCAATTTCAATCCACTGACAACTAAAGCTGTTTTCTTTCTTGTTATAAGTATTATAAAGATTTCTAAAAGATTCACATATGCTAGACATACAAATGTTTGAGTGAATATTTCAAATTTACAGAGAATTTGCTGAACCTGTGTAACAGTCAGTAGTAGTTCATTACCAGTGCATATCAGGGAAAAACTGAGCACAAAATATTTAAATGTATAATAATACACTTACTTACCCTGCAGGATACATGCTGTTCATTTATTTCACAGTCTGAGAGGGTACTCCACTGTGAGTTAATATCTATGTTTATCCTTTTAGCGCTTTTTAAATACCAAAGGATTACACTGTTATGCATGGTGCTTCTAAAAGCATTATAGAAACCCTCTTCTTTTTTCTGATTTCTTTTTCTGATTCACTTCAGAAATGCTAAGGTATAGAAACTTGTCAGACATAGCAAAAGTAACCAAGAAGAGCAGGACTGTCAGGGCTGAGAGCTATTTGGGTGGACAGCCAGTAGGGGCCGTCCTTTGTTCTGTTTTTGGTTTGGGGTTCTGCTTATTAGTCACAGCTGGGTTTCATTTTGTAATGGGTGTTTGTGTTTAGTTATTGGTGGTCGGGTTTGTTTCACTTGCATTTAAGGGGTTTGAGTTGGAGTTCTCATGGTGGGGTAACCGACACGTTTGGCTTTGTGTTTACTTCTGCGATTTTGAAAACATATCGACCCTTATGCCTTGTTTAGTTTCCATTTGGTAAATAAAGTACACAAAAGTATGGAAATCTGTGCCTTTTCTCCTTGGAGAAGACAGGCATGGCAGAGGGTGGTTAGCCTTGGATCAGGGCCTAGAGTCACAGTTAGCCCTGGAGCAGGGCCCACAGTTGCTACAGTCAGCCCTGGAGCAGGGCCCACAGTAGCCTCAGCTAACCCTGGAGCAGGGCCTTTAGGATCCACAGATAGCCCAGGACCTTTAGGAGCCACAGAAAAGATGGGCTGTTAGCCAAGGCTGAGGCCGTAGGTATCTGTTGCCTCCTTTGGAGGCTGGGGGCCTTCCCCTGGTAGTAAGGTCTTGGAATGTCCAGGTGGTGTCTGCAGAGAGGGCACCTCTCTCTCGAGAGCAGCTGCAAGGGGCTTACAGGAGGAGGCCTTGACCACCTGAACAGTAATGGGCTCCCTGCAGAGGGGCTTCCAGGAGGAGGTCTTGCCCAACCGCCCCCGAGGACAGAGAGGGGCTCAACCCCCAAGGACAGAGAGGGGCTTTCCGGAGGAGACTCTGACCAGCAAGTGTCATGTCCCATCACTGGCCGCTAGAAGCCGCTGTGTGTGTGCGTGTATGTGTGTGTGTGTGTGTGTGCGTGTGTGTGTGTGTGTGTTAGGTGTTGATGCAGCCCAGGTGCAGGGAACTGCAGGTCAGCAGGCACTGGGAGGCGAGGTATCTAATGACATGTCCACCTGTCACTAATGAGTGTGTGGTAATGTCTGCATTGTGTTCTTGCCTGTATATGTGTTTATAGCCCAGCTGAGCCATAGAGCCAGTGCAATGCTTTCAATTTTTTCCGTTAAAAAAAAGACTCAGATTTGTATCGTATCAGCAGATATCCAAATTTACAATATCAGAATCGGACATAAAAAAAATGGTATTGTGCCATGTCTATAATATATATATATATATATGTATATATATATATACATTGATATATTTAGAAGAATGAAATTTAAATCTTTATTTGTTTATTTTTTATTCTCTTAATTTATTATTTATTTTATTTATTTTGTGTTTGAGATCATGGTAGGTATCAGACACATTCATCTCACACTATGGACACATCATGCTCCTGTCATTAGAAGCATTCTTGACTCTGGATCTCATTTTAGTCTCTTCAGCTGCACTCCCACACTGTGTGAACGAGGCATAATGACACTGCCCCACTTTCCCAGGCTGAGTGGCTCCTTCTCGTGACCGGCAGCTACAGACCTCTTCTGCTTTTGGCTGTTAAACAGTGTGCCTGTGTGTGACATGAGAAAAGTGATGAGACTCTGTAAATTAAAGTCAACTTGAGCGAGTGATCATTTTGCATTAGTGTTTGTGAGTGTGAATGACAACTGTGCTTCTGACCCCCAGTCCCTCAGCAACATAACATGGAAAAGAAACCATGCTGAAGCAGCCTGTAGTAATCAGAGAGAGTGCGGGGAGAGGTAGAGACGAGAGAGAGGAGAAACTGTCTGTAGAAAAATGGACCAGACATACTCTTGGGGCTAACTTTAGCCTTTTACATGATTTTTTTTCGAGGGGGCCACCCATCTGCCTAGGGAGTGCCCCAGATTAATGTTACATATACATTTTAT
Organism: Alestopetersius hilgendorfi; assembly: GCA_037577075.1. Classification (NCBI taxonomy): domain Eukaryota; kingdom Metazoa; phylum Chordata; class Actinopteri; order Characiformes; family Alestidae; genus Alestopetersius; species Alestopetersius hilgendorfi. Next base: position 7,348 of record JBBIGB010302075.1, on the reverse strand, counting down.
ATTGACCCTGGTGCATCAAATCACTAGTGTCCTGTTAATTGTTTTAGCTGCCTACTTGAAATGTCATATACAAATATATAATTTGCATTAATATCAGAAAATAACAACAGAAAATAACATGAATTATATATATAGTTTGTGGTTTTTTTTCTGTTGTTAATAAGATGCTTGTACAATTTCAGTTAGACAATGACTGTGTCTAACAGGCAACAGTATAATATGTCTAACAAAGAGCCACTGACGATTCATGCCATTTATAGAAAATTCCATAATAGACAAATTGTGCACTGTATGGGTATAGCAGTTTGATAATAGCAGAGGGAAAGAAACGGTGTTGGACTGTTTGTCACTATTGGCAGAGACTGTAGGTTGCAGCATCAGTATTGGTTTTGGAAAAGAAAAAGTGGTATTGTGAGGCCATAAGTGTACCTAATAAGAGCCATTCTAAAAGTTTTCTGAACAATAAACATTCACACATTATGAGAACCATATTTTGTGCAATTATATTCACTGGTAACACTGCAGAAATAAGATAACATTAGTAAATGTTATTATACTTTCCATATTAACTTACAGAATTATACTATTGACCCGTAATGTTAAGTAATAACAGTGACTGCCTGAATTATGTAGATGTGAAGCTGGTTAATTATTGATACCAATGAATTTTCAACAACAACCCTAACCCTAACCCAACAAAAAATAACTGGCTGGTACATTTAGGCTACTTCATGTTTAAGCTCATCCATTAGTTCGGCCTTCAGAAGCTGGACTGAACAAATGGCATAAACATTTCTGAGTGCACCAAATAAAACTTTAGTTTCTTTATCTTTTTTTCTTTTTTTGCCCTTACTTGACCATCTTGGATAACACAGTGGTACATTATTACCTCAAAAGTTATCAAGCAAGCCCTGGCAACTGCAAGACCTAAGCAGCAACTTATTTTTCTTATTTGTTAGAGCTCTACAACCACTCTGTGACTCTGTCTCTTTTTGAAAAGCTTTGTTCTGCATGACTTTTTAAAACTGGGTATTTTTTCACCCTTGAGTTTTTTTTTCTCACTTTAAGCAGTTTTTTGTTACTGTAACAGATACGTAGAAATGTGAGACCTCTGTTCTTTATTGTGGCTTATTGCAAAAGCAGTCCAGGAGTTCTGGGTAAATGGGTAGGGCTGCACTGATGTGGCTTGAGCAGGGAGATAAATATGATGGTTTTCATGATATAAAAGTGTGATTTTTTTTAAAAAATACTGTTTTGATAAACACTATGTTGTTTTCACCAGTGGGGAACCCCCAGGCCATTGTAGGTCTTCAGAAAACCAAAAAATGTTTAATTAATTTATATTGTGTTTCAGTTATTAGAAAAAAGTGTATTTTTTCCCAGCTTCAAATGTTTGTATTTTATGTAGATAAGACAAAAAAACTTTCTTATGGGCACTATCAGAAAGTAACATTACTAAAGACATTTGTTTTTATTTGTTTTTTTTCTAATTATTTTGATTCACTGGCTAACATCCTACACCAAATTCATTCAATCTAAAAATACAAGACAAACAGTTTTTCTGTGTAATGTTAGAGGTGTAGTGCAAGATGTATTTGCTGAGTCCTGTTTATTTCAGTAAAATAAACATAAACAAAATGCAAAGTGGAACACACATAATTCCAAACAAGGCTGAGATAGAAACAGGGTAAAACAACAAAAGGACTGAGAAGTGACAAATGTAGATGCAAACACAGGGGCTGGGGTTTTGCCTGTACTATGTGGGTGAGAGACACTGGTGATGGTTGTACCATGTACAAAGAAAAATGGATACATCAAAAACTGAGGTACTGACAGAAATATGCTTACTTAACCAGTTTTTAATGCTTGCTGCGATATTTGATCAGTATGTTTCTGTGTTTGGTCTTTGCTGATCACAGGCTTTAGTTTCATATCTTTAGTTTCCTATCAGTCTTTGCCCTAGATTGCTCTCTCCAGTTAATGCCAAGAATGGAATACTAGTATACAATAAACTAGTTACCTACATCATTGTCCCCATAACATTGTCAGTACAGCCACAGCATCTGAAACACTTTCTGGTCTATCCCTGTTTTCAGCATTAGACTGTTATTAGGTTCACCCTAGTGACATCACAGCCCCATTGCTGATTGGAATTCTTGTCCTGTTACATCCTGGTCATCCCAATAAATTTACAATTGTTTAACTCAACCTATACCCTCACCTGCTAACTCTAATGAAACCCTCATGCCTACATTCCAGTTAATATTTCCTCACTGTCTGTAAGATTGCACTAATCTCTTGTTTGCAGCTACACCTGCTCATTCACATGTTTGCCCTCTGCACCTGAAACTAAAGCTATGGAATATATGGCTGAGGCAGGGATTCATAAGCCGGTCCACATTCCCTGCTTCTTTTTTACAGAGAATTAATTACTGAGGGTTCAGCGCAGTCACTGTAAGCTGCCTGCACATACTTTCTCATTCTGCAATATGACGGTTAGATTTGTAATTGTTTATATCGATGGCATACTGGCTTATTCTAAAGTTGCAGGTTTTTTTGTAATGCAGGTTTTTTCTCTTGTTCCTGAGCAGAGCTTTTGCATCAAGACCAAAAGGTATGGTTTCCACCATCTTACTCTTTGGTTAAAGTATCGAGTGTGAGTCATTGTGGATTTGGCCAAGGTATCAGTGGTGTCTGATATGCCTCATTCAGTAAAAGAAGTGCAGCAGTTTCTACCACAAGTTTATCTGGAGATTTAAATTAGTATCTGCCTCCCTTTCTACATCTTTTTTGGCGCTACGTGCCAAGAGCACCCGTGTATAGTGAAAAACCTTGTTGTTGTGGTAATAAAAATGTCTAAAAATGCCAATTTTCATAGTGTAAATCCCTAATATGCCCTCAAATATGCTCCCCAAACACTTTTTTTTAAAATTTCATTTTACCCAATACATTACCCTTAACAAAAATATAAAGGTAAGCCAGTATTTGTATTGTACAGTTTATACGGAACATTTTAATTTAATTAAGGGTAATAAAAATACAGGGCTTTAAGAACAAAATGAAAACAAGAGAAGCACTAAGATCAGTGTGTGTTGCACAAGCATATCAGTATTTTACAGTATGGTGTTCTTTAAGCTGGTTCAGGTGACGCAAGCAGGTCAGAAATGTTAATGGGTTCAGCTGTTGTTTTGGCATTATCAGCATACTGGCGACATGCGCAGGCCCAGAGCATTGTGATCAGCTCAGTCAACATGTTCATGATTTCGAGCCTGTGTGTTTTTTTGCCACGGTTGAGCATTTGTCTGTGTGTGTGTGTTTGTGTGTGCGTGTGTGTGTGTGTGTGTGTGTGTGTGTGTGTGTGTCTGTGTGTGTGTGTGTGTGTGTGCATTGCTGCTTCTCATGTTCTATCAATGCATCTGTTCCAGCAAAATGAAAGCTGCTGATGTACACCGTCACTGCCACACATTCTTCATGTATTCACATTGTGTGCTGAGAAGGCTGGCGGGCACTGGAGATTGTTAAATTGCTGTAGTGTACAGTAGTGTACACATGTCTTATTTCATTATTGTTTGTCCTCTCCTGACTCTCTTCTCACTATTCAGTTTCATTCAGTGTGTGTGTGTGTGTGTGTGTGTGTGTGTGTGTGTGTGTGTGTGTGTGTGTGTGTATGTGCGTGTGTGTGTGTGCGCATGAGCATATTACACCTGATGTAATATGATCTTATTGTGCTGTAGTAAATGCTTTAATTGGAAGTTTTAATTGTGCTCCTTTAACAGAGCATTACTCCCACTGTCAGGGTGTGAATGGTGTTATTATCAGCTGCTCTGGCTGAGGCAAGTTTATGGCCTCTTACCAGTGCTTAAACAGAAAATGTGTGTGTAATTATGTCGAGTGATGTAACTTGCCTTATTTATTCAGCTGTCATTTTTCTCATTACATCACGCCTGAAATTGTATATAGAGGTGGAGACCCAGTACTGGCTCAAATATGAATGTGATAGCTCATAAGAAGTGGCGGTGTATTATAGGAATTCTCAACCTTCAATAAAAAGGAGCCAGTTGTTGATCAAGGTAGAAAAGGGCAATACTAAATACAGTTTCAGAAATTCTGGCTTTATTGGAAACTTATTTTTATTGGGACATATTTCTTTGTATCTCAGTTTTCATTTTGAGATACATTCATTTTCGACTGATAAAACTGCATGCCAGTAATTTTTTTTTTTTTTTCCAGGTAGCCCAAACACAGAAGTAAACACAATGCCCATTTTGTTTGAAAATGACTTACTGCTTTATTGCATTCAAGTAGCCAACTTAAATTTGGTAACCTTATCAGGTCCATGGGGAGTAAGGATGCCACAAAGAATTTAACGCTTAAAGACCTTTTAAGAAATAATTAGCAACACTGAATAATTATGCATTCTTAAAATAACACACTGCAGAAAGCTGTGATGCTTTGGTGGTCATACAGCATTCTCAATTTGTTTTACTAATAGTCACACATTTCTCATTTTTCCTAAAACAAGAATAATAAATTAGATAATAATTAAAATCTGTTAATCAGTCATTCTAATCATGCATCAAAGTCCTTTAAAATAATACGGTATTGTTAATACCAAAAACATAAGTACTTTTTTTGTCCTCTATGAGTCTTATACTGTATGTGCCCTTTTAGACTACAGGTGGTTAGCTTTAACATAAGCATTGGCACTACTCTGGCTGTTGGTAAACATAGATATATAAAATTAAAAACTGCTGTTTAATTAGATTAGATTACATTCAACTTTATTGTCATTACACATGTACAAGTACAAGGCAACGAAATGCAGTTTAGGTCTAACCAGAAGTGCAATAAACAGCAAGTGAGGGATAAAGGTATAAGTTATGACACATTAATACTGGCATGTGTTCATGTCCTTTCAATGCTAGATCCTCATTGAAAACAGTTGCCAATGATTATGGAAACTGAAAATGTTCAAATGCCTTAAAATGAAGCATTCCTGGAAATATAGCGAATTTGTCTGCTGAGAATATTGTTGTGTAGTTTAGCCAAAATTAAACAGATTAAAATAGAAAAAAAATACAGTTTTTACACTGATGCTTAAGGGATACATTTAAAGGATACATTTAAATTTGCATTTTGAAACAGTTTAAAACTAAGGCTAAAACTAAATTTCTCTGAAATTGGCTACTATTCTTTTGTAACTGGAAATAACTTGTCAAGAGCATCACTAAGTTGCCTAGAGTGTAGACTTCCTATGAGGATGCCTAACATAAACTGGACTGCTACGTCTTACTGCCATGTCATTTTTAAAAATATAGAATGAAATAGTCTTTCCAATTAGCTTTGAATTATTGAGCACAACCTAGGTACACTGGCCAGCTGACTTGCTCTGTTAACTTTCACACATTTTGTTAAGCTGTCCAAACTCATAGCAGCTGATCTGATCTATAATATAGTGTCTGTTCCAGCATCAATAACCTTAATGCTCATAAGGTAATGTAGTTTAAAAACAATTGTTTGAAGAGCGCCAGGACATGTTTACCATTTTTAAATCCTTATAAAATGTGTATAAGAACACATTAGAGCTTACAGTAGCTGCTGACTGAGTAATTGCCTTCCTCCCACCCTGTTTGCAACAATGGGACTCATCTGGCAGAGCCATGAGATGGTGGGGTCATTGGTAGGTATGAATAGTTGCTAATGGGTTCTGCTGAGACAGATATAGCTTTTGGGCTCGCAGCTTGTTTACTCAGCCTATGGTCCAGTACTTTGACCCCAGGGCTTCGTTAGACTCCCTGTTGAAGGCAATGTTAACGAATCATTTTATTTTGTAAAATGTGAGGTAGCCGGTGACATCAGCACAACAATAAAAACTTTTTTGGAATTAATGCATCCATATTTTTACACTCAAATCTCACACACACCCATCTCTCTCTCTCTTTCTCTCTTTTTACAAATTTTACACTATGACACCTGAACGTTTTCACTGAGCTTGCAACATCTCTGTTAATAATGACAGCCAGGTTTTGGCTTTCCACCTGCAATGAAGAATGTGAGAAGACTAGGGAAGCAGAGTCTGGAAAATAGTCTGGTAAATATTTTTACAGCTGTTGTCTGCAGTGTAGGAAAGTGGCATAGATCAATAGACAGAGCAATATAGCAGCACACAATGGGCTATTTGGCCTTTAGCTCTGCAGAGTTATTTAATGCTGGGCTTACCTGCCCCCCACAGATCAATTATTGCTAAAAGCGAGACAACATGTATGAAGGGGGAGAGAGAGAGTGAGAGAGAAAGAAACTTTGCATATTGCGACAGAAATAGCACAAGTTCGCCCAACTTTATGACTGTTAAACTTTAACAGTACAGCACTTGCACACATTTTATCTTGCCGTGTGTCAGTGTGTTGGAGAGCAGGGACAGACTGAATTTTGCGGGGAGGAGAGGAGGAGAGAAGCACATTCACACAGAGAGATTTTTCACACTGCTCTCAGAGACAAGCAAACTGGCTAATTACCCATCTCAGCCTCAGCCAGAGCCAAAACACACAAGAGCAGCTTAACCCCCCACACACAATCAGACACTGAAGAGTTATTTTAATTTGTGAGTTGCTGTGGGGTAGCTAATGAAATCGTTATCCCATCAAAATCTCTGGAACTTTTAGAAATTAAGGCATCCATACAAGGAAGCAGTTGTTTACATGGTATAAAACCCTCACTATGATGATTAGTCTCAATTCTGGCCTGACAAAAGTCCACCAACCAAAAATATCCAGCATATATCCAGCAACTGACCACAGACTTACATAAACTGTGTGGCATCAGATAAACTATTATCTGTAACAGTATAATGTGGACAACGTGTTTAAAAACCCAGTAGCACTGTTGTTTTTGATCCATTTTGTACAGCGCACTCACACACTTTCCACTCAAATTATACCTCCTCACTGTTGGTCCTGTGGGAGTCCTGACCATTGATGAAAGGGATAAAGGGGGCAAACACATGATGCACAGAAACAGATGAAACTGTGGTTTCCAAAGTGCATTTTTATGGTGGCTGGAGCTGATAAAATCATTGTTGTACAGTGGAGGAAATAATTATTTCTCAGAATATAAGTCTCAGAACAGTATAATTTTAATAGTAGTTTTATTTTAACAGTGACAGAAGTGACAAAAGGAAAATTTAAAAAATAACTTCAAAAAAAAGATAGAAACTGATTTGCATTTCATTGAGGGAAATAAGTATTTGAACCTGTTAGTGAAATTCCCAAAAGGGACTTCGATAAGGTTTAATAAAAGAAGCTCACCACGAGACATGATGAAAGTATAAAAGAGAGATTTAATAAAGTAT
>JBBIGB010302059.1:0-11440 GCA_037577075.1 Alestopetersius hilgendorfi | reverse complement strand
CTGTGGATGCATGTTCTGTGCTCTTCCTTAACCTTCTCCTCTTCTCCTTCATCCTGCACTCAACTTTCAGTCGACCTGCACATCCCCTCTTCCTCTGGGTTTGATTACTCTATATTTCAGAAAGAGAGAGGGAAGCCATAACTCCGTACTGACAGCAAAATCATCCGCATTTCTGCTTTCATCTTTTGCTGTTTTCTTGCGTCCCTGAAGCTCCCTGTGCGAGTGGAGGTAGCAGTGCTGTGACTGCACCATGACACAGACTTAAGGCATTTGCCAACATGCTTTTGCCTGCTACCTACAAGCTTTTGGCGAGTGTGAAGAATTGTGTTTTTGGGGCAGTGTGTTGAAGCCTGAATACATTATCAAATGCCAGCAAGGAAAGCTAAGATTAAGCATAAAAAACACTCTGAAGTTTTCAAAGTTGGAAAATAAAGCATTTTTACTCTCTGAAGTACCCTAGGGAAGACCCCAAAGGATGAAAAAAGACTGTTATACTGGCTGATTTGATTTATCTCTCAGAAGTGTTGTAAAATGAATAATTTATGAATCATTTTTACTCAACTAACAGCAAAAGTTAATCTAAAGGGTTGATTCTGAGCTTTTAATGAATACCACATTCATGCGAGCTGATTAAACTTCTATTGTTACGATTCGAATCTGAAACCTTGTATTGCATCAATAAAAACTATAGTTTAATTTCTGCCAGGCTATTCTCAGTCACACCACCAGGAGAGTCTAGGTTAGTGTTTCCTTCAAGTCAGATGAACTGCATCTTTCCTACCTACTACTAAGATGTAATTGTTCAAAGCACTTGGGTGAGGAAGCTAACCGATAATTCTGAAACATCAACAAGCAGACTCTAGATTTAGAGGACAAAATGTTCTCTAAACAAACTTCTTAATGTAATTAATTCATTATAATTACTTAGTTAACAGTAACTCCATCTTAAGCCTCCACACATGAAATTTCGATGGCTCCACTGCGAGAAAGCAGACACGTTCTCCTTTGCATGGTTTTCTGTTCATGCCGCTGCCGTGTGGAGCTGGAAGAATATGTGCTGCGTGGGCAGTGATCTGCTATTACTATGGCGAGTACGACAGCATGAGCTGTTTGTGTGTGTGTGTATGTACTGAATAAACATGAGAGCTGGTGGATGGCGGAGGCTGCACTTAAGCTGCGTCTCCGCTTTGCTATCAGAATATGCAAATGAGCTCCCACAGTCTACTGCCTCTGTCACCCAAGTGGCCAACTCCAAGCAAAGAACTCGTCGCGCAGGAATATAATCACATCGGCAAGCAGAACTGCCAGATATGCAGAATCAAATAAACAACAGCTGTTTCTGTAAAATTACCAGAATTTAAAACAAAAAAATGCATCTTTTGTTCAGGTTTATATGAAAGAATGTCATTTTTCTAGTTTCAAATTCCTCACAGGCTTTATGCTGGCAGCCCTTTTCAAAATTTCTGAACAATAAAATGGTAAAGATGTAGACAAAGTCATTTAGAGTCATTTGGTGTAGAGTGCTCTATCCCAGAGTAACTAAAGGTAAAACTGTGCACGACATTAGTGATGGGAAGCAATTCATGTCTCTAAAATCACAGAACAGTAGTTCTGTTTGAATTATTTTGTCATTATTTTAATAAAGAATATGCTGCCTGACACATGGAGCGTTGCCATATGGCAGTGTTGAGGTTCATGGATTCACCAGGTCATGTTGGATAGCAAGAAAAATGGCTGTGTTTTCAGGCATTTTAATCCTTAGTCTCTACCAAGGTAAATAAAATTAAAGTACATTTTCTACAATGCCTAGCCAAACACTCTGAATCATTATTTTTAATTTTCAATTTACATCACCAACATGAAATACTGTAGAGATAAGGAACAGAAAAATAATAATTTCTAAGCATTAATTGCTATAATAGTTCATTGTGCCTTATCAAAGAGTGACTTTCTAAGCTGATAAAACATGCCACAAGAATGACAAGACACCACCACCCAGGGTGGGGAAGGACCTTGAGCATGATGATAAGGCTCCAACACATGCTTTACACTAAATAATATTAATGTACAAGTAATTACTTGCGCTACACCTGCAATAATAATCACAAACATTATCACATATTATTTTTCCACATAATACCCATGGCATATGAGCACAGAACCTGTTATGTTGTATATTATGTGTAAGTGTATATTCAGACTATGATTAATTTCTAATTACAGGGGAATTAAAATGATCATTTCTTGCAATCAGTTGTATTGTTGTTATTCAACTCACAATAAAACCCTTTATCTCCAAAAAAGTAATTGCAAAGGAGAAGGAAAAAGGCTTTCTTGATATTGAATGTCAATGTGGCACAGTTAATGTAGTCATTTTAGAGCATTTCTATTGGCCCATACATAATGGAATTTTGACAGTTTAAAAGGAATTACATTTTGAAGTTTTAAAGGCGGCATGTTCAAATTATTCTTAATGTGCATGCACTTTATTCAGTTATTAATTATTTGGTAACTACTATGAAACTAATACAAAAACATTTGCAAGTTATGTAGTTATGAGATGAAGTGAACTGAAGCTGTTTAAATACAGATTCTGACAGTTAGGTTTTTCAGTTTTCTAACAATCAGTAAGTATTGCACGCCTTTAAGAACCAAATTCGTACCGATTCCACAGATGACATTTGAATACATTGGGAATGATCAGGGTGGTGTACCTTGCAGAGGGCAGGAGGTTGAGAATGCTGTTCAGCACATACTGCAGGTCAGCGTGACCCTGCTCTACCAGCAGCACCAGGGCGTCACAGCAGGCTGAGCGCACCATTCCATTCTCACTGCTGCACTGCTCCCACAGCGCCTCCAGAGCAGCGCCCTGCCAAGATACAACCACACACACTATCAGGAAACATGATCAGGAATCAATGCATACCTGTACTGATGCCCCCTCTTTAGAGGGTCCAAATCATGGAAAAACACCTTTTCTCACTTTTCTTAAGTAAAAGAATTTAAACTGGTACATACACACAATTGGTGACGGGCCGATCCCCGTTTTTCCAGTTCCGATCCAATTCTGATACACCGGTATCAGTCAATACCGATACAGATTCCAAATATATCGCATCTTTTTATTTTAACATTAGCATTTAAATTGCGCTGTTTGTTAGTAAGGTTGCATCACAGAATAAATAAACTACTAAGCACTTATTAGAAGAGCAAAAAATATACACAACTACATTGAATTTAAAGGCATTCCAAAGGAATTTATTTAAGTCGCACTTCACAAAAAAGGTAGCAGCCGTAAAGTTTTGCAAATATCAAAAACAAATCTTGGCTGAATCATCTAAACAGACAAGTATTATGTCTACTGCAAAAATAGTAAATGCCTTTTTTATAATGCCTTTTGTCTTGTGGTGTTGTGAGAGGGGGGAAGTGCAAAAACAGCCAACAAAACACACAAAACAGCCCTGGAAAGAACCCCAATGAGGTCTTGAGGGAGAGCTAAGGGTCTTCTCTGATATTCCTTTCGCTTTTGGGCTGTATGCTGTAAATTTGTTGTGTTTTTGAAAAATGTCAGTGAGCGTCTGCTGCCTGGTGTCTTTTACCCTGTTTGCCAGAATAAACTCCTGGTACTCTTTGTCATGAAGTCTCGGCAGGTGCTTGATTAAATTTGTTATATTGTACGACGCAACTGTACTTCCACCCCTCGGCACACTGGCTTTACACACATTGCGAGGCATTTCCAAACTACAGTATCTCCAAACGAGTGACAATTTGTTCAAAACCACAGCTAATGTTATTCTCTCGCTCAGACTGAAGTTGCTGCAGGTTCATGGTATGAAGAAAGGAGCAGTGAAGCATCTTATATTACACAGCGTCGAGTTTAAGGTCCAGCACAAGCTGTAAACTGGAATATAGATCGGGTCTGTCCGACCGATATCTGATCACAGACTTAAGGCTATATCGGACACGATACTAATATCATATTGGATTAGGCCCATCTCTACGCACAATATTTCAAATGTACCGTTACCCAATAGTGGAAATTAAGCTGTAAAACAATTTCGGTTTTACAGTCTGGACTGCTTTTTAAATCATCGAAATACACGACCAATCCGAAGAGGTACTTATATCAGTCTTAAATTGACAGAAAAACAAAACATTTACTCACATACTACTGATCTTTATCATGTGTAATACCACACTCCTAACCTCCATTACTGTTATTAGTAATTAATTTGACTGTAAGGTACTTATCTATGGGATTTATCCCTAGCATTAAATATACAGTGTATTTCATATTGAGATTTTTGTCTGAAAATATCTTATTGAATTCATGTAAATACTGTATTTCATACTGTTCTTGTCTCACCTCCAGGGATCAATGAAGTTTTCTCATTTTGATATATAAACAAAAGTTGAAAACAATCATGTAAAAGTGAATAATGATGGATCTGGGTAAACAAACCCAAATAAACTGACTTCAGAGATAGAAAGGAAATGTGAACAGGCCGTTTAATATCTACTGGTTACATATATACCAATCAGCAACAATAGATCTGTCTCATATTGTGCAGATCCCCCTTGTGCCACCAAAACAACTCTGATCCACTGAGGCACAGACTCCACAAGACCACTCAAGGCTGTTGTATTTGGCACAAAGTTCAGCAAGGGCAAAGGGTCAGAATGGGTCAGCATCACGCATCAGTGAATCTTGGACAACCATGACCTTGTGAGAGGTTCATTAGTTGACCTTCATTGGACCACTTTTGGTGGGTACTGACCACTGCATACCAGACAACCAACAAGATCTTTGGCTTAGAAATGCTCTGACCCAGTTGTCTAGTAATCACAATTTTTCCATCTTCCAAGACACCTACTTCAAGAACTGGTCACTTTCTGCCTAATATATCGCACCCACTGACAGGTATGACTGTAACAAGACAATCAATGATATTCACTTCACTGCTCAGTGGATTTACTGTTGAGTGGTTCAATGCTAATTGGTGTATGCTGAAAAGTGTAGACACGATGCTCTTTTAAGAAAGTAACAAAAGAGTTATTTATTATTAATTTTGTATGTGCATCACTGTTAAAAGAGTATTTCATGCTTTTCTTTCATGCTTGCTTTTCTGAACTTTAGTTAAAAGCACATGTTTAAACTTTTTCGAGGCAAAGATCATCTGAACACCTAAAAGCATCAAAGGTTTTGTTAGTGCTAATATCACAACAAAAAAATAGAATGTGTAGGGTGTGTCATTATTTCCATAAATATTTACAAATGAATACATTGCAGATGTACTAAATGGTACATTAGCCAACAACAAAAATGTGGGATAATATTAAAACTAGATTAAAATGAGGTGATATTGTCTTTTGACATATATGTAAAAATGATGACATAAAATGCGACCAAAAGTCACAGTATTTTTGCTTGACAAAGACCATGAATAGCTTGAAAAGTTCAGAAGCAGACCAGTACCTTCACGGCAGTATGGTAAGCAGTACATGAGTCTGGGTGGGTTTTAGGGAGGACGGTAGATAAATATGTTAATTTAAAAGCAGAGCCTGAAGAGTCCGTACCACCATGCTTGAGTGGTCACAGCAGATACAGGAGAGGTTCACACAGCAGGACGCTCAGACATCACCAGACTCAGGAGGTTATGCAGCCATGCTGCAGCTGTTTTTTCCTGAAATTCCTGTAATTGGTTGAATCTTAAATAAACTGTACGTACCGCATTGCGGTGTGTAATATGACCACTGCAGTTGTTGAGAGAGAATAAGCGGAAATCAGCGGGGTCCAAGCAAAATGTCCAAGCAGTGTGAGTGACATGATGATCTCAACAGGTGAATTTTGTAAATGCATTTTGAAGATATACCAAACTGTGTAAGAGGAACAGAGGAAAACATATTGCTTGCTGTTGTAGCCATGATCTTATAGCATCTATTACAAATGGGCCTAAAATTTTAATTAAGGCGGGCAGTTCACAAAGGGCACGTATTGGCAGCTGAATTGTGATCAGCTTTTTGTGGCCATTTTGTAAAAAAAAAAACCCAAATGGAACTGTAGAGGATTTGAGCAAATATAAATCTAAAACAATTAAAATTTTAGCTTAAGAAGTGGTGTGCATCCAAAGAACTGCAAAGAGATGTGAAATTGTATTAAGTTTGAACCTATCCATCAGAAACTACTGGCACAGGATTGTGGAAGAAAACAAATTGGTGAGGAAATAACTACCATTGACAAACACTACATGATAGCAGCAATTATAATAATATCTGCAGTGCACCCATATATGACTATATATTTATATATGACTGACTACTAACCTAATTATTGTTACAGGCAAATATTCTATGGAAGTTCGTAAATGTAGGACAATTTTCCCACCTATGCCCTCTTTATTTTAGATAACTAAAATATCTAAAAATAGCAAATGAGTAGATAAATTAGTTCTGAAAGAATTAATAACCAGAACGATTTGACTGTAAAAAGCGTCTACACTTTGGTACTTAAATCTTGGTCTTTTCAGAATGGCAAAAAGTGACCGGTCACTTCAGGGGAAAGAAACTAAACACTGGACTACATAACTACAGAGTGAGGACTGCAGCTGTTGTCTGATTGACAATGGCTTCTGTATTGTGTTTTTATAGTTAGTGTTCAACCCACCTGAGTAGTGGACTCTGATATCTTCTCATTGTGGCCCTTCTCCTTTAACACTGCGGTAACCAGACTCTTCACAGCCTGTGGATTCAGAGCATGAAGATACTGAAAACATCTCAATCTTCTTCTGTAATCAAACCCCAGTGAGCATGTCTAACAGCACTTTATCACTGTTAAGAAAGAGGAAGATTAAAAGATTAAAAGGTACAGTGTGACTTGAGCAGAACAGTCTGCTGTTAACCCAGAGGAAGGGGTTGGGGACATTCATGAACAGATGCAAGGACCAGTAATCAGACATATGCTTTGATATTCCAATTGCTGTTTGGCAATCACTGTCGGTGAACAATGGAATCAAAACCTCAGTATCATGTAATAACAGGACACATTAAACTTCTAAGAACTGCAATTATGTTTAAAAAAATGCTCATACCAAGAAACTAATTTTTACATACTGAAAACTCACACTTTACCTGGGCTTGAATGAGGGAGCTGGGAAACTCAAATCTCTTCTTCAGTGTTTCATTCATCTTTTTAACTCATTATAGTTGGTCCATACTGTTGGGAAGAAGAAACACGAGTATAAAAAGCTATTCAGAGATTTACAAGCTTTTAAGAATTTATCTTTATATACATAGGGTGTAACAGTTCTGAAACGGAACCAAAACCGCAATGTGAAATTCCACGGTCTCAGATTGCGGTTCGAGAAGACGCCCAACCCTGTCTCGCCCCTGCCATGCGCCACCCCAACCCACTCCCACTGCTGAAAATAACAAAAGTCATTTTTAGTTTCACAATTTACATCTATAACACAATATGGCAAGCTGTCTATTTGGTAAATATTACTCAATGCACTTTTTTACTGTCCTCCAACCGCAGTGAGGAGCTGATTGCAGGAACTGATCGCATCTGCAGTAAATTTAAGCAATTTTTTTGGAACTCGAGCTGGATAATGATCCTGAGATTGCAGATGCCCCAGGCACATTCATGTGGGAACATTTGGTTATTCAGTTTAGTAGAAACTGCAGAAACCACACAATTTGCTGTAAATGTTCCACAAAGTTTCCTTATGCCGCAGGCAACACTTCAAATGGGCAAGCATGTATCAAAAGACATCATCCCGACAAGCAGTGCACAAATTCAGCAACAGGTAACTCTTGACAGTGTCTTTAAAATGATTCTACAAGCTAACTCTGACCGTGCTCAAAGCATAAACGCAAAGTTAAACCAATATTTGTACTGTAGTGTTAATACTGAAACTCCCCAAGGCTGGAATGTAAAATCCCGATGATACCCCTGTATAGACTATACTGTAATTCATACACATGCGTTTTCGGTATGCGCTGTCGTTTTCTTTGGTATAAGTAGGTAAATACAGTAAATTAACTGGATTGACAGTAACAAACATACACACTTTTAAGAAGAACAAAACGAAAATTACAGAACACTCAAGATGCTCCACCGGGGAAATTCTGGTTTGTAGTTGCCAAACATGCATCACAGGCAGCAGCCAATTAGCAGCAAGGATAAATAAATAACGTTCTCAATTGGCTACTTTCAAACCTCCTGCCTCTGAGTACAGTGGTATTTCATCATCCCAAGACACGCTTTCTTTGTGTTCTCTGGACAATATCAAAACATTTAGTTATTTTTTAAATAGAAATCCATGTTTATATATATATATATATGGCTACATTACGGGAACGTAGGCGAGTCTGACGCCGTTCCGTCTGGCATGTTTTTGTTTGATATATTTTATATTTTTATAACTTAATGTATATATTCATAAGAACAACACACAGTATTGTATCATATATATATTTTATTATTATTTTATAATTTAACTTCGCCGCTATGTCAAGAACAAAGAACCGCCCGCAAATCCACCTTTGGGAAAGCTCCCAGGAAGCCGCCGGCCATGAAGGCTGCTCGCAAGAGTGATCTGGCCTCCGGTGCCGTGAAGAAACAGCACCGGCACCATGGCTCTGATAGAGATCCACCGTTACCAAAAATCCACGGAGCTGCTGATCTGCAAGCTGTCCTTCCAGCGCCTGGCACACGAGTTATTACTTAATAACTTCTGTAAAGTGACCTTGAGTGTTGTGAAAGGTGCTTATAAATAAAATGTATTATTATTATTATATATGTACTTCACCTAAACATTTGACCTTTATTTTGGCAAATGCAGCAGTGCTGTATGTGCATGGCAATCAATAGGCTCTAGGTACAAAGAAGCATAGAATCGGTACTAACTTGGTACTAGTCCTGACTGTCCAATAGCAATATCAATAAGCTCCTGGACACATGCTGCTGCTACTGGTATTTATGCAACATTAATGCTTTCGAACATATCTGGCATTTCCAAATAGGTGACACTGTGGTACAGACAGGAGCGGCGCTCTGCACATAACATCCCTGAGATTTCAGCCAAACTGTTCAATGTATTCATGTGACGTCTTTATTTTTTGTATCAAATTATGCAGAGTAATAAGAGTGTTGATACGTATCTGTATCAAAACCAGCATGTTTTAGTATTAATATCAGTACTAGTAAAATCCTAAATATAAACAATCCACAGTTACAAAATCACACTCACACAACAAGAACTTCCAGGACAAAACTGCTATGACATGGGCCATGTCTAGGAATTTCACTGCATGACGAGACAGTTCATGTTCAGTTTAAAAAAACACACATAGTAATGAGTAAATCAGCCCAAGCCTTACAAATACAGTCACTGACAGGTGGAAAGCACCCATCTTTTCATCAGTACATGTATTATTCACAAGACGCCTTTGGCTAAAGCAACAGTGGCCAGTTGCTGACTGTTGGAGTCTCAGGTTTTCTGATAGTGAATGACAATGCCGAGTCATGGGGCTACCAGCTGTTGTCTGACTGACAATAGCGTCTGGCCACAAGACATGAAGGCACATATTCAAACGTAGGGAACATGATAGTCAGAGCAGAAGTCTGCATTACCCTGCCCCACCCTCTCAGCACTGATAAGTGACAAGCCAGCGGAGTTCTGTGTCCCACAAACTCCTTTCTCTCTAGTGAGTAACAACTTTTTCAGACAGCAGAGGAAAACACAACTGTCGTATACACAGGAAAACAGGTAGGCCTTAACGCAACCTCCTGTAAGTGTGCAAGACTTTCTGAGTGTGATAAATGCCAAACAGTCTCAGCGTTCGGTTTCCTAAAAGCACTGCAATGGCAAGAGTGAGCTTCACTCTGAATGCTATCCCATGCTATAAGAATCATGTTAATATGCTGTCTAATGTTTCGGGGGAAACTAAGTCTAGGCATGTTGTTTCTGCGGCCGATAAGTTTAATGCTCATCTTTATGGAGATCAAAGCCAGAGTGCAGTCATAACCTACACAAGGAACATTTTCTCAGTTTAAGTGAAAGCGCTTACAGGGCCCGCTACCTATACTTCTTTAATTTTCTCATTTCATGATATTTCTGCTGTTTTATAGAGTAAAAACAGCTGCCATTTTTACACTACAATATGTCTACCCCCTTTATCCCTCAGAATTCAACAGACTGATGTTACTAAGTAAAAAGATATATATGATCTTTGTTCTGAGTGGCTGCTGTATTGCATCTCTTTCATCATATTTGTATATGGCAAAGTGAAAACATCCTACTGAAACAAATTTATTTCAAAGAAGCAGGAAGTTGGAGTTAACAAAATATGGGTCATTTAAGCATATGACCAAGCAGTCCTTGCATTATAGCATATCCACAGGCGAAGCTCCAACAGTAGAGGCTGAAATGCACCTCTGGTGTTGAGAGAGGACTATAAACGAATGTTAAAGCAGTCACCACAGAACTGGCTCGTTGAAGTGGGGCTTGTAAACAGAGCAGCTGTCAGCTGGAAATATTCTAGGTTGTTCCAGGCTGCACTTACTTACTTTAGTCCTGAACAAAGTGGCTGGCTCTGGACTGCTTGCTCTGCATTGCTTGTGTGAAGACAAATAATACGACATTGTCTGGGACTATTCTGTGGGACTATTCTGTAAACACCAGCCTGGCTGGCAGACTGGCAGACAGGTCTGTCGCGTGTACCACTTCATAAAATAAGCCCCTGGTCCAGGACAAGAGGAGGAACAGGCAGCAGAGGCAGTGTGTGGACTTCAGAAAGCAGCAGTCTGAGGAACTGTTTCTAGCGAGCCACATCCACACCCACCGTCCCGCAGGTTTGTGTCACTCCCAGCATGTATGAACTCTCTCAACCTGTAACTCAGACAACACCCAAGGCTAACTTTTACTAGCTCTGTACCCCAACAACACGCTTAAAACTCGTTCCTTAACTGTTTGGCTGCTTCTTCCAAACGTTTTGCAGTGGCTGCATGTGTGTGGGGCAAAGCATTTGCATTTAAATCCTGTAGTATCCAGGTGAATAGTTGAAACTGAACAATCTTACCAGCTCTCAACTTTCACATCGCAGCGAGTCTCCAACACATGCTCGTACGGAGCACGATGAGGATCAGACGCGTGCGGTCAAACGGCGTTTCGAAATACCGAACTTAAAAAGTCTGGTTTTTTTAATAAGCTGCGTGTTTAAAGATTATGTTTGAGATTGATGATATCGAATGTGTCAAAATACAAAACTTGCGCCTATTTTCTATTACTAAAAGCTATTTTACGCTTTATATGGCATTTTGTATAAATTAATGCATAGAATAAATAAATACAATCATTTAAAATGGCATCTATCTGTCTGTCTATCTATCGATCTATCTTACTATCTCTCTCTCTCTCTCTCTCTCTCTATATATATA
>JBBIGB010302034.1:0-11441 GCA_037577075.1 Alestopetersius hilgendorfi | reverse complement strand
CTCTCTCTCTCTCTCTCTCTCTCTCTCTCTCTCTTTCTCTCTCTCTCTCTCTCTCTCTCTCTCTCTTTCTCTCTCTCTCTCTCTCTCTCTCTCTCACATGAGTTTTTAGCATGGCGGCGTGATCTGGAGTCTGACTCTAAAGCCCCCCCAGAGGAGCGTCCCACTGTGTTTCGGTGGATAGGTCCGGCCAAAGACGTCTGTTTGTCTGGTTCCTTTAACAACTGGGCCAGCAAAATCCCCCTGTCCAAGAGGTCAGCCCACCTTTAACTTAACTGTCACTGTCCATCACATCAGCACAGCAGAAACTGAGTAACATTCTGATTAATTGAATAATCAGTTTTCTAAGAAGAATAAACAAAAACTAGATTGCATTTCTTCCAGAAAATGCTTAACGAGGTTGCATGGTTGCTAAAAGACCAGTGTTTAGAGAAAACCACACATTTTGTGTTTGTGATAAAATAACAAATTACGGCATTTCACAAACGCTTTTATCCAAAGCGACTTCCATTCCCTAACTACAGGGGGCAGTCTCCCTGGAGCAACGTGGGGTTAAGGGTCTTGCTCAGGAACCCAGTGGTGGTCTGTTGAAGGTAGGATTTGAACCTATGACCTCTTGGTCCAGAGACAAGTATCCCACCCACTAGGCCACCACCACTCAGGACGTTACGGTCTCTTACCAAGCCATTTGTGGTTAATGATCACTCTTGCCCGAAACGGATGTTAAAAGCAAACAATAGCCATGTTGCTCCACATTTTGTCACTTTCCGGTCGCCATAGACGTGACATCAGAGACTTCCTCTCTGCTACACACTTTAGGTGACTTACCTCTTCACTTTCTCCCCATAGATTACAGAGGTTACTCGACCATAGAAATCACATTTATATGCTGTAAATGCTCTGCCCCTGATCCACCGCTCAAAAATCTGAATACACAGGATATTTAAAAAAAAAAAACATTTTGGCATTTGGCGAAAATTCAATACAGTCTCAGACAAAAAGCGGCTTCAAAAATGGGTGGAATAAAAATAATAATAATGAAACTTCATAAGGACAATAGTGTGATTCCACAATCACACAAAAAATGGACATAAAACAATAAAAAAGTTTTTTTATTAAAGATTCTGAAGACAGACTGGTAGCAGGATTTAATTTAAGGCTGTGTTCAACCAAGCCAACAGCTAATCATCACTGATTTACGGAGGAGTAAATCAAGTCAAGTAGGTGTTTATAGTCGGTTCATCCGCGAACACACAGTGTACACACAGGAACATTCCTCCGGGATCAGCAGCAGGAACACACACAGTGCAGAACCACAGACACTACAGTACTTCACTACAAATACATTTAAGTTTAAATTCCTTATTAAAAAGATTTACATTTAATGTCATGCTCAGTCCTGGATCATGTGTCCAGGTCACAATAACCCTCAAAAACAAGATTATTATTCACTTAAATTAATCAAATTATTAGGAACGTATTATTCGGTATAAACTACAAAGTATTCAAAATCTACTTTAAATGATTCACTATCCAGTGTAAATGATTTATTATCTGTTATAAAATATTCTGAGTCTAAAATGAATGATTTATTATCCACTATGAATTATTCAGTATATCGTATAAATACTTTACTATCTACTGTGTATTTAATCACCCCCCCCTATAAATTTCTCAGCATCTACTGTGAAATACGTTTAGTAGTTTAGCATTCAGACCCTGTGTGTTTTCCACTTATTTACAGATTTTAATCACACACTGTTGGTGCTGTTTTCAAACTGCCACTAGAGGCCACTGTTTGTTTACAGTTGTGGCAAAACAAGCATTGGTTTACAGTCAGTATCCACTGGGGCAGAACTGCTGCTTATCACCATGGGAACCAAACCTGTACCTCCACTTTTGTCTTTTTTGCATTTAATAGTGGGTATCTACTAGTTAGTGTGCATCATAATTTTTCAAGGAATTGATGAATGGATATAGTCCAGTAATACTCTTAATAAGATTCATATTAATAATGTGGTGTTAACTCACAGTGAACATTTGTTTCGTTCTGACAGCAGTGTTGCACTGATCAATTTCACTTTGATTATTTCTCAAATCCTTCTCACTTCCCCCTCTCTCTTTCTCTTTCTCTCTCTCTCTCTCTCTCTCTCTCTCTCTCTCTCTCTCTCTCTCTCTCTCTTGCTCTCTCTTTCTCTCTCTCTCTCTTTCTCTCACTCTCTCTTGCTCTCTCTCTCACTCTCTGTGTCTATTTCTTTCTTTTTCTCTCTCTCTTTCTCTCTCAGTCACAATAATTTTGTGGCAGTAGTGGACTTGCCTGAGGGGGAGCACCAGTATAAGTTCTATGTGGACGGACACTGGACTCTGGACCCGAAGCAGGTACATGGGAAAAAAAGTACTGAAAAAAAAAGACCAAAAACAACTCTTAAACAACAACAAAAGTAAATAAATAATAAATTCAAGTATAGTGCATAATACACTTTTAGTTTTAAAGAACTGCTATATGAACAAAAGTGCAATAACATTTGCTTTGCAAACATCTTAATCAAATGAGATTTTTAACAACAGTGTTCCCTTTAACACAGTTACACAGCTGCAGTCAAAATATTTGTAAATCACAGCTTAAACAGCAATGTAATCATATAAAACCAAAGCTATTTGCCACTGCAGTGCATTCACTGCAAACCAGAGCATTATAGCAGCTGCAAAGGGGCCCAACGCCACATGAAAGTCTGTATCTGAGTGCAGTGTCATTAAAGTCCCTGTTGGTGTAATGGTCAAGCATCCCATTACTTTTGTCCATATAATATGGACCAAAAACATGGGACGTCTGACCACATGCGAAAACCAGCCGATACGTAGAGCTCTGTGTGCTGTGTGCACTCACGAGCACAAAAAACAAACTTTCAAAATTAAATGTTTAAAAAATAAACTGTGTTAACGCTCATTAAAATAATTATCAGCATTAAGCAAATAACGTGATAAAGTGCCCGGCCCTAAAATAAATACATTTTATTTGGCTTTATGAATAGTAAGTGTTTTTTGGGGTTTGCTTCTGAACTCTACCTGGTTTTGTCTCTTTTAGCCTGTGGTGACCAGTAAATCCGGAACAGTCAATAACGTTATTAATGTAAAGAAAACGGACTTCGAGGTCTTCGACGCACTGAAGACGGACTCTGAGAAATGTGCTGACATGTCAGGTCAGAGTTTTAAAAAGCACATTTACACTTTTCCTGCCTGCAGTCCTGCTTTAGTCTGTGTTTACAAAGAGTTGTATAAGCTTCCATTTACTTGTTATTAGGGATGAAAGCCTCCTCCCTCCATCCAACTCTAGTCTCCTTAGTAACACAATAATCATTTTTCTTCGTTCATATTAAATATTGTGAGAATATTGAATTACTTTGCTGATAATATGGTGAGTGACTTGAACCACAAGCCCTATGACCCAAATCATGAAACATTCCACCCCTGTTTGCAAGCTTCATTAGCCTCACAATAGATCACTTGTCAGTGAGATTAAGTCAGGATAAGAGCAAAATTCCAGGTGAGGAAATACCGTCTCAAGAGGAAACTCAGCCCTAAGATCCACCTGGTTCTGATGTTTATATCATACAGACCTTACATAGTTTAGGTTAGCTATTCATTCATGCAAATTAACCAACATCTTATTTCAAATTGTCATTTTTCTCCAGACCCTCCCTGTGGGAGTAGTACACCCCCTGGCCACACCCCACAAACTATGTAAATTATGCGCCAACTTTGTCCAGCTTACTGTCCTAGTAAGGTATTAAAATATATACTCACCCATGGCTTGGTGTATTTGTTCAGAGGGGGTTACTGCAATTGTGTTTTTAGGCTGTGTGTGTCAGTGCAGCAGATTAGTACATTTTTGCTCTAGTTTATGTGTGTGTGTGTGTGTGTGTGACCCATGTTCTCTTTCAGACTTGTCCGGTTCTCCTCCCGGACCGTATCATCAGGAGCCGTACTGCACCAAATCTGAGGATCGTCTTCGTTCTCCCCCTATTCTGCCTCCCCACCTGCTGCAGGTTCTTCTCAATAAGGACACCGGAGTCTCAGTGAGTGCAGCTTGAACCCCCAGCTCATTCAGAGATGATCCACACTACACATGTTCTTTGCCTTTAATGTGATCTTTTATGACTTTATGACTGTAAATCAACATCACCAATAATAATACACCATACATACATACAGAGAGAGATATTTTAGTTTTGATTTTAGTATTGAGTAAATTAATTTGATCTAATGTTGGTGCACAATTTTGGTGTTTATTACTTCTTCTTATAATAATAATAATGATAATTCTGATAAATCACGCTTATTTATGCTGTGCCATTGTTTTGTTTGGATGTTCCTTTGGGGCACAGTTTTCTTTTCACTTTTAACAACACAAGACATCCACCAAACCTAACTTTATTAAGTTTGTGTTAGGTGACCAGCTGTAGAGTCATTAATCACAGAGAAACTGCCCTGATTTACATGAATAGTGGAATGTAGAATGTAGTTTTTTGTATGTTTTTGGTTCAAATAAAGTGATTCATTTTAGTCCAAAATAATTGTCAAATTTTGAATATTGTTATTATTGTCATTGCATTATGTCAATTCTGTTAAAGTGGCATTTGTCAACTGAATCCCAAGTGTGTTAAACTCCTGTCTTGTGTGTTTTCTGATGTGCAGAGTGATCCAGCTCTGCTTCCTGAACCCAACCATGTAATGCTGAACCACCTGTACGCTCTGTCCATCAAGGTACACCTTCAATCACACACTCCTTCACCGTGATATAGACTATAGCTTCACCAGCCCACTGAGAATGAATCCTTAAATACACACCTTAAACTGCTGGAGTATCCTCAACCCCATTAGATTTGATTAGACTAGATTGGACTGGATTGAAATATCTTAGATTATATTGTATTGTTTTGGACTGAACTGGACTGAATTAGATTAGATTATACTAGACCAGACTAGATTAGATAAGCTTTGTCATTGGATAAGTAATTAAACGGACAAATACACTTGGCATCTAACCAGAAGTGCAAATGAGCTTAACAGTGTAGTGCAGGACTGTTGTAAATATAAAAAAACTAGAGAAAGTAATTAAATAAATAAATATATAGCATATTATATAGATGTGTGTGTATATACGCTATCATTCAAAAGTTATAGAACACCCCAATCTTTCTGTTTTTTGTATTGAAATTCAAGCAGTTCAATGTCTCACTGTTCATTCTGCAGAAATGTGTTCTCAGCTATGTTGCAGAAGTTCCCATAAATGTGTGTTTTTGCTTTCACTCTTTTGTCCAGTGTAAAACAATGCAATCTAATCTAAGATGTATGAGTCCATATACAGTATACACACCTGGTCAAAAGTTTTAGAACGCCCCTGTGTTTCAGGCTTTTTCTTTAGTTGAAATTCAAGCAGTTCAGGTTCAATAAATTGCATGAAATGGTACAAAGGACAGTGCTGAACTGCAGAAGTTAAAAAATGGTAAGGTTACCCAGAAAAGAGAAATAATACTGTAGCTCCATGCAGTTCCTGTGGTGTGTGCCTAATTGGTCGGGTACATCCTACAGCAAGATAGTGAACCAAAACATAAGAAAAAGCCTGAAACACTGGGGTGTTCTAAAACTTTTGACCGGTAGTGTATATATGTATACTCATACATGCATGCACATGGAAACTTGCATGTACATGAATCTAATGTAAAACTTCAAATAGAATTTTAGGAACTGTTTACACCAGTTCTCGAACTCAAATAACCCAGGGGCCCCTGTATTATAAATGCAGTGCAAAAGTACTTGGGCACACCTGTTTCTCAGGGTTTAGGCCAGAGCCCTTACTTCCAGTGAAGGACAATCCTCATGCTTCAGCAGACCAGGACATTTTGGACAACGCCATGCTTCCAACTTTGTGGACACAGTTTGGGGAAGAACCTTTTCTGTTCCAGCATGACTGAACCCAAGTGGCCAAAGCAAGCTCCATAAAGACATGGCTGGATGAGTTCAGTAGGAACAGACTTGATTGGTCCAGACAGAGCCCTGACCTCAACCCCATCCAACCCCTTTTGGATGAACTGGAACAGAGATTGTGATCCAGACTCATACCTCATCAGTGCCTGACCTCAGAAATGTTCTACAGAATGAATGGGCACAAATTCCAGCAGAAACCCCAAATTCTTGTGGAAAGTCTTCCAGGAAGAGTGGAAGCTGTTATAGCTGCAAAGGTTATAAAACCTAAAAAAAAAAGGTTATTACAGTCTATGTATTTAAATGCAATGTCAAGTCCCTGTTGATGTAATGGTTGTTCCTATACTTTTGCACACACACACATATATCTTATATATCAGCTTATAAATCAGTTTACATCACACATCACAACGGCAAATATTTTAATCTGCAGAATTGTTGATTCTTTTTTATTGACTTCTCCTGACAGGATGGCGTGATGGTCCTCAGTGCCACTCATCGCTACAAAAAGAAGTATGTGACCACACTACTGTATAAACCCATCTGAACCCAAACTGTCAGCTGGGAACCGTTCGTCTGGACGCTTTATCAACTCTGAATAAACAGAAAAAAGTATTATGAGATTATGAAACCAAAAAAAGCATCAGAAGATTATGTGCTGTATATAAATATCTGTACTTTTTTTTTTTATCAAACTTCCATTTTTTATCACTACTTGAAGCCACTAGTTGCCCTTTAGTTGACTTTTATTGATAAATGGACCAACAGAAAAGACCAGAATTACTAGGATTAGGATCCTATTACACACACTTTTTCACTTTTTGTTCTTTTCCTATAAAATGTATATGAATGTAAGTTTTATGACATTTCTGAGATATCATTGTTTGTTATAAAAGTGATGGTGTGTGTAGAAGCATGGCTGTGTTTGCAGGGGTCCAAAAAAAACATCGCCTGTTTTTTAATTAATTCAGCCAGCCTGAATAGTATTAACAACATTTTTAACACACGCAGACTTTTAGTCCATCCAGATAGGACCTTATATTTGACTGCTTCTTGATAGATTGGTGTTTTAATAAATCGTTTTATTGATCATATTGAAAATGAAGTGGTTTATAAATGATCATGAATGTGTTGATTTTTTTTACATCGGACTCTTTCTGGCCCTCCTACAGTGTCACTGTTGTGAATTGTGTCCACTTGGTGCCCTGTGGGCATTTATGAACATGTACTGCTGTTGACCATAGGTGGTTCAATTCTGGAAGCAAATAGCTTCTGCTCTTAGTGACCTACTCAAGATTACATTCACTAGCCTAGTGGTTAGGGAGTTACCTCTGTGATCAGAATGTTGTGGGTTTGAATCCCAGGACTGCTAGTGGCATCACTGTGGCACCCTTAAGTGAGGTACCGTCTCCACACACTGGGTTCCTGGCTGCCCACTGCTTCACTTGGTGAATGGGTTAAATGCAGAGAAAGAAGTTCACTGTGCTGAGGTGTGTTCTTGTATGACAAAATAGTCACTTCACTTCATGATCCCAGTTTCTCCCAGTCTGCTCAGTGGTGACTCCCTTAGAATTGTCTTTGCAACCGAAACTTATTTTTGGGGCTGCCCTGACGCCAGCCCAAATGTTCGCGCTGAGATGGCAATCATTCCATTCTTCAGTTTGGCAACAATGGGCTGTTTTCTTTAAAAATGATTTTAATGTAAGGATTGTTAGCTTGTATGCGTCCCTTAGGACCCTTCAGGCAGTGGATGCAGGCTTCAACATGGTTAAAGCAACAGTACAACAGTTTTCTTTCTCTTTTTTCTTTCTCGTGGAGTGAGAGATCCAGTGTATATCCATGGGTAATCCAAATGAATTGTATTGATTTTTCCACTGAGGGAAAAAGACATTTTGGATGTTGGAAAAGTACAAATAAATTGGTGGGATGAGAACATCTGTTTATAGTCATGTGCAAACACACACCCACATGCTTAAGCTGTTTTGTAACTGCAGAAAAAAAAGACTCAAAACTAATCGCAGGCTTCTGCCACCATGATTTTATTTTTTTCTAGGTGTGTAATTTGTCCACAAATGACGCAGAAAACAGAGCATTAATTATAGTTTTCGCTCTTCGAGCTATAAGGTGGCGTCAGTTCTTGCACTGGCTGGAGTTCATGTTCTTGTAGCTGGAGTTGTAGGTGTGGTTGTACTGGGCGAAGCAGTGGGCAGCGTCCCGGTCACACTGGCACACAGCGGCCCCACATTTATCATTAGAACCTTTCAACACACACACACACACAGTACATTACTGTATTACAGATTACACAGTACTGAATTACACAATACAGATTACACATTACAGTACATTGTTACACATTTTATAGTACATTACTGAATTACACATTATATTGTTAAATCACATTGGTAAGTACATTGCTAAATAACATTGCATAGTACATTTCTAAATTTCACATCTTATTGTTGATACACTTTTGACATCAAAGCAAAAACTTGTAAGAAAATAGCCAAAAATCCTGTACCAAAAAGATGTGTTTTTAGTTGTGGGATAAATTAAAATCAGTCTAAATGTTTCGACTGTTTTTAGTTTATCCCACAACTAAAAACAGGCTAAACCTTAATCCTGAAATCTGAACTTCGTCCATAACTTTCTTCTGCAGATAATGGTGTCAGAAACCGCGTAAGCAAGTCTACATTCACATTTATCAGACGCTTTTATCCAAAGCGACTTCCATTTCCTACCTACAGGGGGCAGTCTCTCCCTGAAGCAACTTGGGCTTAAGGGTCTTGCTCAGGGACCCAGTGGTGGTATGCTGAAGGTAGGATTCGAACCCATGACCTCTTGGACTAGAGTCAAGTATCCTACCCACTACACCACCACCACCCGATGCAAGTCTAGCTGAGAGGTCTGATGCAAGCATGCACTTAGCACCACGCTAACTGGAAGCTAACAATACTTTTTAGTCACGTTAGCCTAATTCAGACACTAAACTTGTCTTCTGAGATATATATATATCTCATTGCATGGTTATATGCAAAATTAAAGAATGAATTCAAAGCAGTGTATGTCACACTTTTAAAGTACTGCTATATGAACAGAAGTGCAATAACACTTGGTTTGCAAACACTTAAAACAAATAAGGAGCTTTTTATCGGCAGTGTTAACTTTAACACAGTTACCCAGTTACAGTTCAAATATTTCTGCAAGTCTCAACTTTAATGTAATCATATCAAATTTAAAACTAAAGCTATTTGCCACGGCAGGGCATTCACACTGTATCCAGTTTCTTAAAGAAACAAGGTGTCCTCACAGTCCAGAACATTTCGGGTTGATGGACTGCTTTTGAGAAAAAGGGTAAAACTGTAAACTGGATTTTTCTTCAAAAACCATTCACTTAAATATTGTTAAAAACACTTTGAGTATCCCTTCTTACTTGAGCAGGTGACTCTCTTGTTGGAGCAGGTGTAGTTATAGACCTTCACATAAGGCAGGTCCACTATGCTGGAACATTCTGGAAGTTTCTTAGCGTTTGAATAGCAGTTGTCATGCACTTGACAGCACCTGAGGAAACAGTGTGGTATAAACACGCCACTGTGCAAAAACTTGAGCCACCCCCACCCCCACCCCACCCCACCCCACACACATTTATTCTTTTTTTTCTTGCACCCTGTCAAACTGCCTTATCATTTGCATATTGAGTAAATTGAACAAAAGAAATGTGAATAAATGTTTTACTGTGACAGGCTGCAAAGCGCCTAAAGATACAAGATGCCTAGATAAAGGAGTTCAACCACACAGCATTCAGCACCACCAGTATACTGATGCTCAGTTGCTCCAGATCTTTATTGGAGGTTTCTCATGTTCCATACCGGTCCAGTTGGTCGACAGGTGTCCCGGAGCCCCCAAGTCCACAAAAGCAGCCGTAGTTGTTGTAGATGAGAGGATTCACTCCAGGCTGGGCACATTCGATCATCGCGCCAAACTGCCACATGGCCTTAGGCACCACAGCTCCATCAGCCAGGGAGACTAAAGGAGGAACATCAGCAGTTTCTAAAGCCACTTTTCCACCAGCACAACTGTGCCATACTGAGAACAAATATTTTTCTTTTGCATTATGATAATTCCATTACCTGTGGTTATAAATTAACTCACCTGTGCTTATAGACAATTCTGTGTCTATAGATTAATCTGTGTTTATAGACTCATCTGTGTTTATAGACTGTGTTTAAAGGCTCACCTGTGTTTATAAACCAATCTGTGTTTATAAATGCACCTGTATTTATAAACTCATCTGTGTTTATAGACTCACCTGTTTTTATAGACTCACCTGTGTTTATAAACTCACCTGTGTTTATAGACTCACCTGTGTTTATAGACTCACCTGTTTTTATAGACTCATCTGTTTTATAGACTCACCTGTTTTTATAGACTCATCTGTGTTTATAAACTCACCTGTTTTTATAGACTCACCTGTGAGGATGAGCAGAACCCAGGAGAGATTCATAGTTGTGGGCGCGTGAGACGGAGTCAGTTCAGCAGTCTTTAAAAAGAGCAGGAGGAGGAGGAACGGTGGGAACAGTGCAGATGTGGGAGGAATTTGGGTGGAGCTATGAAGGTATAGCTGACGGGACAAAATCTATGCAGGATTTGGCAATCCAGTGGGTAAAAATAGAGCCAGTTTAACCCTATTTTCTTACTGAATAATTCACAGGGGATGCTTAATCATTCATTATAGAAACTGAATAATTCATATTGAACACTGAATAATGTATAGTAGACATTGAATCATTTATAGTGGATTGTGAAAAATTCCTAGCAGATACTGGATCATTATATATACTGAATAATAGTTAACTGGCTCTGAGTAACTCTAGATACATTGTGGATGCGGGATGATAAATGATAATCCATCATTTTTAATGAAAACTAAACAACTCATTGTAGATACTGAGTAATGAATAGTATATAGTGAATAATTCATTAAAGCAGTATATAGTGTTTATGGAATTGTTTGTAAAGTGTGTGTATATGTGTTATGTGAGTTACGGAGGGTGTGGGGATGCTGTCAGACTGGTTTAATGCTGTCAGACTGAGTGGGGTCAAAAATGCCCGATTAAGAAGTGAAAGAAGGTGGGAAAGGTTTGAAGTTCGTTCTGAACATCGAGCTTCACCTTTTCTCCTCCATCAGTGTTTGAGGAGCATCACTTTCGTCTCCGGACGTGGATCTGCAGCAGGGCTGTTACAGAACAAGGTGAGAAATGGTTAAATAACAGTGAATTTTGCATTAATAGATTTAACATGTTTAAATGTAGTGCAGTCTCAAACAGGACTCTGCAGCACCATGGAGGAACCTCTACACGTTCTGTAAGGAACCGAGTTTTTAATTAGATTTAATTTGCATTTAAGAACATTTCAAAATTGTTTGTGTGTGTGTGCGTGTGTGTGTGTGTGTGTGTGTG
>JBBIGB010302011.1:0-11442 GCA_037577075.1 Alestopetersius hilgendorfi | reverse complement strand
AGGGAGAGACTGCCCCCTGTAGGTAGGGAATGGAAGTCGCTTTGGATAAAAGCGCCTGATAAATGCCGTAAATGTAAGTACCATGTTTGGGGACACGTCTCCTTCTTTTGTGCTTTTAAATTGCAATTAAGTAAAAAACAGCACTTCACTGATAACCTGAGTGTAGAAGCTTTTGCAGAAGCATTCTCAGCTTCCTGTTCAGTATCTTCCTTTCTCTTTTTCCAAAATATATTTAGAAACATACTTTAACTGGTTACTCAAGTAAAATGGTAAAATCTAAGCATTTTCAATTTGCTAAATGACAAACACGTGTTTATTTGGATTTACCACTTTAAAATTGTATCCCCAAACTTTTGAAAGGTACTGTAATTCACAAAAACACAGAGTTTTATAAGCCTCATTGGCTTTTATGATTTCTTTTGAGTTTGCAGTGTGGTCTTTTACAGTCTCGCAATCTGTATTACTTTTTATCCATTAAAACTGACTACATTAAAGACCTCTAGCCATGCATCATCTGTTTTCACTAATTAGATCCCTTTATGCTTAAAGAATACAGCGCAGTAGCTAATGTTCTGGAGGGCTGCAGCTCAACACTTCCAGATCTTAATGTGTGCTTGGAATCCACTTTTTCACTCAACTGTATAGTTATTTCTCTTTAAAGAGCTTAAACAAAAGTGAAGACAAGCTATCAGTTTTTTTTTATTAGAAATTTTCAAATAACTCTCTTGGTTGTTTTAAAGACATGCTTTGTTTAGAAATTCTGTTGTCAAGTGTACAACTGTGGAATTGTTGATCAAACCTGGCAGAAAACAGCATCCACCCACAGACTACAGCTCTCTAGCTATGTGCGGAGACATTTAACGCAAACCCAACTCAAACTTCTCATGAGCTTTCGTTTCACTGAGGGGTGCATTAACTCATGCCTCAAACTCCACAGCTATTTCCAATGTAGCTAACATTACACGGAAGTAAGAGCACTGAGAAGAGAAAGAGCGAGAAACTGAGAAAATGATGAAAAGTGAGCAAAATCTTCTACATAAGTCTCAGATAACAAACCCGAACCTGATGTTGCAGTTGTCCCAAACCAGAAAAAAAACACACAGTAACACTAAGCTGGTATTGTGATTTATCAGAACAGATATTTACAGAATAGAGTAAAAAACACTGTGATTGGTCAGTTATTGGCGAGTCTCATTTGCATATGCAGTAATAATGTCACGATAACAAATTATTTTTCATTTACAAATATTGAAAAGTGCATAGAGCATTTTGGCATTTCAATGGTATTCAAGTATAAATTGTAAAGAAAAGTGCTAATACCCTTGAAAATGGGGCTTAAGTGGTGATTGACTTGTATGTACTCTTCCTCTGCCTGGGAATAAATCTGTTCCATTCTATGACACTTTAAAGTACAGCCACAGCCACAACCCATCTCAATCTAATTAAGCAGGGTTTTAATTAAATGCAAACATTTTCCTGAATGCCGCTGGCGCCGTTGGCTAAGAAAGTTCGGAGCACATTAAGATGCATGGACGCTTTTGTTTAGCTGGAGGTTAATGAAACAAGAATTCAAAACATTCCCAGTAATTAAAGTGGTTTTACTTGGGCTGGCGAAGGCTGGCTGAGTGGTAAGACATCAGCGTGTGAATGCATGTTTCCGTGTAGTGATGACATACACAAGGCCAAGAATGCTGGTTGAGATCAGCCCAACTTTACCCAATGTTATAACATCGATAAAAACAAGAATTCCTGGAAAAACGGTCTGCATCTGATTAATGAGTGTAATACTGAGTGAGCCTCACTTTGGTGTTACTTTACTAGAAGCGGTCCAGCCTAGTGCATATTTTAAACATGAAGGTGCCAGATATTCCTCAGGGCCTTGAGCCACTGTGGTTCCACAAAGATGGAATTTGGGGAAGTGCATCATTATTGATGTTTAAGCAATTACCAACTTATGTAAATAGTTTAGACTGTTGTCTTGAAGCACATATTCAAGCTAAGAACTGTTTCTGAACCTTTAAAGAAGTGTAAAGAATCAGTACTCAGGAAGTATGGGTTAATGCTAAATGAAGTATTTGATATCTGAAACTATGATGGATGGAAAACTGTTTTGATGCTGAAAGTAACACACTTCATACATATGTCTCAAAAATGTGTTTATAAACCAGAGTAATAAACAAAGCTGTCAAATTGCAAATTGCAATCAGGTGCTGCTGTTCTAACTGCACTCCCACAAGACACAGTTTAGCTTTTCGTCTTTCATTTTAGCACCCTGTAATTATTCAGATTTTCATATCACTCCCTATTACTGTCAGACTAAAATGGTTGATCCCATTTATCTACCAGATTATGCCTTGAATACCACTTCCCTGCATAGCTTTGTGTTTCTCCTGCTCTAGCACACCCACTCAGAATAGACTTCTTATCCCCGTAAACCTGGGGCTTTTCATTTAGTTATTACACTTAAGTGTACTATGAATCATTAGGTAACTTCTATGACTTACTCATCAACTACTATTAATTATGCAATAACTATGAATCTTTTGTATTGCCTATGATGAATTATAAAGTAACTGCCATGAATTATTTAGTATCTATTCAATAACTAAGTTCATTTGTTGGTATGAGAGAGAGAGAAACTGAAATGTGGACACATATAGACCCTTAAGTTTGAAGGGTTGACTTAGTTGGATTCTGTGTTAGAATGTTAAAGTATGTTTGATAGGAACCATGATCCTGTCAGACTAATGAAAAAGGAATGAAAAGCCCCTAACGCTGCTGCAGCTGTTCGTTACACTCCTTTCCTCCCCATATCACCCTGATAGTGAACTTGAATGAAGCACAGCCAGTCCATGCATTAATATGCAAATGACACAGTGCAGCCCGAGCGCAATTAGCCACAGAGCCGAGCAGCACGGATGCAGCTTCTGAAACGGGAAAAACTCCAGTGGGAACTAATTCAGGTCCTAGTGATTTCTGCTGGGAACGCCAAACAGACTGACAGACAGGCAATGGGCCTCACTTCACTGGCTCGCCAAGAGTATTGACTTTATTGTTTACTTGTTTTCATTGGTTTGATTATGTAAACAGGGTGGATGTGGCACCGCTAGTGTTCACTGTGGAGGGTAAGACTGGCCACTGAGTCAGCAGCAAAAAAACTCAATATGATTCCCGGCTGACATTTCTAATAGAACACTGCACACCAGGATAAGGCCATTATCATTACAATAACAAAGTGCCCCCAGTGACTGGACACATGTGTGCAGGCACACACACACCTACACACACTGTTACCTTTTGTAGGGTGACAGGTATGAGGAGGTGGTTCTCTTTGTGTGCCCTACAAATATCAGAGAACATAAATGGAGAGTACTGGGCAGCCCCTGAAGCAGAAAGGCAGTGAGGGTTAAGAGTGTGTCCGAGGGGGGCATTAACAACAGAGTCTCATTCTTGATCAGAGAGAACGTGTGAGAGACATACACTTTTCCTTCCTTCCTTTCATTCTTCTCAGCACTTGCCAGAGGTTAGAAATCTGTTTGTCTCTTTTGTAGCCTGTAGTAAATTTAGTAGAGGGGGTCATTTGAGCCCTTATAATTTTACACATTTTTCAAATATCAAAGTGGGGAACCTTGGCTTTTAGAGCTAAACCTTTAGAGATTTCTAATTGCCACACCCTAAGCCAATGCTGGTGCACATGAAAATTTAGTCTGTGCAATAAATCTGATAATTTGGTGTTTTTTTTCTGTGGTTTAAGAATATGTGATTTAACACACTACCAGTTAACCTACAATAAAATAGCTGACTTCTTTATCTGCCCTGAATTGTCCTTATTTTGTTTGTGATACTTAGATGTGACCTTAATGTATAACACAACATAGGCCAAGGTTCTTACATTGGATTACAAAGCCAGTCAAAACCTTATTTAAAATTGACAAGATTTAAGTCAGATAGTGGTGGAAAGATCAGGCAAGGCTCTGGCCTAGAAGTATCTCTATCTTTCACTGTCTTTCACTATTTTGAAGCACTGATTTGGTTTACTCA
The DNA here is from genome assembly GCA_037577075.1 of Alestopetersius hilgendorfi. NCBI lineage: Eukaryota > Metazoa > Chordata > Actinopteri > Characiformes > Alestidae > Alestopetersius > Alestopetersius hilgendorfi. The sequence goes on along the minus strand of JBBIGB010302011.1, from coordinate 7,401 downwards.
GCCTCAGCCTTGTACTTGGTGGTGGCGGCGTAGTGGGTAGGATACTTGCCTCTAGACCAAGAGGTCATGGTTTTGAATCCTACCTTCAGCACACCACCCCTGTAGTTAGGGAACGGAAGTAGCTAAAATGTCAGTGGTGACTGTAGATGATGACTCGGAGGTCTGATGACTCGGAGGTCTATTTCTCAGTGATCAAAGCTTCATCGATCAATCACTTTGTGTAAAGAGTGGGGTGGTAGGATACTTGCCTCTGGACCAAGAGGCCAAGAGGTCACAGGTTCGAATCCTACCTTCAGCACACCACCACTGGGTCCCTGAGCAAGACCCTTAACCCCAAGCTGCTCCAGGGAGGCTGTCCCCTGTAGGTAAGGAATGGAAGTCGCTTTGGATAAAAGCATCTGATAAATGCTGTAAATGTAAAGAGAATGCATTGGAAAAAGTTCACGCTGAAATTCCAGACAGCTAATAAGGACAGTGTGGTCGATACTTTAAAGGAACATTATCCATTTATAAGGTGTGCCAATGGGTCCACATGTAGGGAGGCATTATGCAACATTAAGTGAGGTCCAGAGTGCTGTTTTGTATTTAGTTGGAAGAACCTGCCTTTAAGATGAAATTGGGAATCTCTTCTCTGACAGAAGTGTGAGAATAAACAGAATTTGAAATATAGTGCCAGAGAACTGCCAGAGAAATGACAAGCTAACTCATGTTATAGTTTCAAAAGAGCTGCCTTAGTTGTGTCCATTTTATTTTCAGTAGAACCCATCTTGATTGATTGCTGTCTTTAGCCTTTGAAATGTTACTATCGACTGATGCCTCCAGTCTTATGGACCCTGCACATCCCCACCACATTGGCCAATTTCCGAAATACATCTCGACGCAACTTGTTCTACAGCACAGGCCATTTAGATCTGGAGAATTTTGTCAAACTCCACACCAAGTTTCCAAAACTTCCAGTTTACTAGGTTTAAAAACATAAGAAATAGATCTAAACTCTGCAAAATGAATGCTGTTGCATTTTCTTTCAAACAATGTAGCATAAGAAGTAAAGGCAACTGTCAGGCCTGAGGGGGCTAGCCCTCGGAGCACGGAGCACTCGGGAAACCAGAGATCCATGCAGATACTTTTATTAACAAAACCAGGATAAACAAAACAGGCACGCGGGCCAACCAGGAAAAGAATACAGAACTAGGAACAGGAGCAAAACATGTGCTAACTGAGGCTTAGTGAGGTGCATAAATGCGGTGATGGACAGATAACTAGAACGAAACACAAACAGGACTTAAATACTAAACATAATCAGGGATATACACAAACCCGGTGGGATACGTGATATATGAACAGAAAACAGCTGAAACAGAAAAGCACGTGACACATGAACACAAAACCACATGACACCAAGACACATGACCAAACTAGGACAGAACACAAGTCAAAATAAAAGGCCCTAAACCCACAGAACTGAGAACAGGGCAAAACCAGAACAAAAAGCAACAAAAAAGCAGTGGCCTTCACCAGCCACTGGCCGTACTGTGACAGTAACAAACTTTCAGAATATTATTTCTAATAATTTAAAATTTCTTGCTATGACACATTTTAATGTAATCAGTTTCACAGTTTTGTAAGTAATTACTATAAGAGTGGTTTGCAGTATGTGTACTTCTGCACAAAGATGTTCTCCAAAGCAATTTCCCTTATTGCTTAGAGCTTTATACAGCAGGCAGGGAAATCAATAAGATTGACAAGATTTTGATAAACAACACCGGTCGAGCCTCTTTCAGCTGTTCATTTCATTCTCCAAATTCATTCCATTTACTAAAGGTGGCTGCCCCGAATGTACTAGGCAGATACGTATTAGGGGTGTAACAATACACTCAGCCCATGAGCGGATTCACGACTGGGTGATAATACTAATGAGACCAGGGCTGATAAGTGGGAGGAGTATGTGCATGAACATGAACATGCTTGAGTGGGTGAATGATGGTGCTTGTAGTTTGTGACTGTTGGTGTTTGCTTAATGCTGTTTCATCACATAAATACTCGCACATGGCCACAAGAACAACACAGATGTGCTTGCATTTGCTTTACCCCTTTTCAAAGCACTGAGTTTATGAGCCACCGCTGTTTTTCAATTCAAACTGCTTATTTTGATTGGAAAAATCTCCCACTGTCCGCACAGATCACAAACTCTCCTACATGACCACCAGAACAACGCAGATGAGCTTACACATTTGCTCCACCACATTTCAAAGCACCGTAATGAAGACCCACCACCGTTCAACTGCTTATTTTGTGGGGGGAAACATTTCGCCTAACCGAGCAACCTGTGAGGCTTGTTCAGTGGGAATATGCCTCAGCTCACTAAGCTTTTACTGCAATCCTCTAATATTTATGCACTTTGTCACAGTTTATGTTATGTTATTGGAACTGCAGTAATTCTGTAGATGTTTACAAAGTTACTTTTCTGAGTACAACCCAGTGAAACATGCAAGATGAAAATGTAAATATGACACTGTACATGAGAAGGTTTGGTGAAATATGTTATTTTATTATAATTATGAGCTGAAAGTAAATTTTTAGTCAGTCAGTCAGAGGCCTAGTTGTCAGCAATCAGTCCACTGTTGTTCAACTAGCACATTTGAGTTAAGAGAGTGTTGCAATAATTTACACACACAGGGCAAGTGGTCACGGCATCTTGATATTCTTCTATTTTCTTTTATTTCTCATTTTATATCTTCTTTATTTCATGATTTATTATGTTCTGTTAACTGACATTACTGGCCTGCTCATCAAATAAGCATTCATTTAACATACTGTCTGTATGACTGTATGCATAGTCTTGGTATAGTCACTGAAGTGACTTTTCATATTACTGTGTTGGTAACCAGGTGATGAACACGAAATATATTTCATAACTGCCCTGTTACCAGAGTCCTCATTAGCCGTGCTAATGATTTTTACTCTTATTTCAGATGTTCCAGTGGCTTTGATCGCCATCGGCAGGACTGGGTAGACAACAGCTGTCCAGATGAGGTGTGTGAGTGTTTGCGTCTGTATGTGTGTGAATCTGTTTGTGCACCTGGCTTGTTGCTGGGAGTGCATGATGGGCGCTAGTGATGTGCAGGTTGACACATAACCTGTGGGTTCTGCAGATGATTCAGGTTTGGGTCCGCTTATTGTAAAACGTTGTGGGTGTCAGCAGGATGAAAGCATAGAAACATGGGTCGGGCCTGCCCATCTCTAATCATTGCTGTTATTACAAGTTCCTCTCCAAAATGTGCCCCTTCTATTGGTGTTTTTCATCCCTCACTCTCCCTGCACACTATTAAGGATGTTCTTCCCTGTAGTCTACAAATCACTTCGAATGAGCATTTATTATAATCAGTGTACAGAATTAAATTCAGATATGAAATCTACAGATTGAACATTTTTGTGTTGATGTTCTTTTTCAGACAAAAGATAACACCTGTGACATCATCAACACTACACAGTTCCAGTCCTCCACTGCAGCATCAAAAGTGACAAAGGCCACCACCAAAAACAGAGCAGCAACAGAGGCCGACTCCACCCAGACCACCTTACACCCCCCAACCAGTGCACCTACTGAAGGTACCACACTGGTAGCACTTTACTTGAACCCAGCTACATAGCACTGATGGAACTGTGACTTTACCATGTCAGGGAAGATGTCATATGTTGCTGCAAGTTGTCATAACAATTCCTGGTAATGTGAGTTACACACTTTTATGTACATTACATTGCATCACATGATTATGGCGTGGTTATGTATGCTATTACCATCAAGTTCTGTTTCCAACTCCTGGCACTCTCTTCTTGGTCTTATTTCTTTTAAACTCTCTCCATTATCTCCTTATGCCAGATGCCAGATACTTTATACAGCAGCGGTTATTAAAGCCTGACTGATAAGACCATAGGCTCATTCCACACTAACTCATCTAGAACATGTTTGATCATGTGATAGATTCCCATCACAAAGTTCAATCACAGCAGTGCAAATATTCAAAGGTCTTTTTTTTTTTGTTATTTATTCTAATGTGTTGCACAATTACTTGCGCAATACTTTGTGTTGACAGTGCCTAGTTGTTACATGGTCAACATTCTCTTATTGGAGAGATTTTTGCAGACACTGGCTCATCTGGGATACATCGATATCAGCCAAGTCCCAGCACTCTCTAACCCCCCTCCTCGAGATCTTTCTGAGAGTAAATGTGGCTGTGTGATTTTGAGCGTGTAGATGAATGAAAGTTTACATTGTGTTGTTTTTGAAGCACTTGCAAATTGTGGCAGAGCTTTAACAAACGTCTCCTTAAAGCCTTAAATTCACATGGCTGATGGACGAAGCCAGGCGTAGAATGAAAAAAGTGAGAGGAGAATTTTTTTTAAAAAAATAAAGACTCCAGCTTCATTTGTCAACACAGTTGGGACTATTTTGTCTCTCACCAGGGATGCTGAGAAAATTGCCATTTTTTAAAACAAAACAGGAAAAAATCGACATAGTTCTCTTATGAATTAGTCTCATGTTCAACAAACCAAGCAGCAAACTGTTTAATTATGTCATGGTTATAACAGTATTAACTCTGCTAATATTACCTTAGTGTAAAAAAAACGGTAACATTAAACGAGTGGTCCCAAAGCCTTAATGTCAGTAATGTTATATACGTTGGAGATGGAAGTACACTACCTGATGTTAGAATCCATGGAAAAAATACCACAACCGAATAGTGATGGCAAGCATTCACTAAATTAAAACACATAAACCTTATCAGGCTAAAAACAGTCCCAAGCTTGAATTTTCTAACATAAAATTTTACATTAAATATATTTATGTCCCTTGTCATCTTATATGAGATGACAAGGGACTTATATGAGGTAGTAATCATGTAATCATGAAGTTTCAGATTTGGCAAAAAATTCTTGGTCGGCTGTTTCTTGGCAAAGACCAGCTCCTCTCATTAAACTAATTATACTTTGTCTAGATGGCATCCATTTACTCATTTAAGCCATTTAAGCCGTTTGGCCAATAAAAAATAGCAATGACATTTTAATTAATATTCAATATAGCGGTAAAATCATCTCTCTCTCTCTCTCTCTCTCTTTCTCTCTTTCTCTCTCTCTCTCTCTCTCTCTCTCTCTCTCTCTCTCTCTCTCTCTCTCTGATTCATATCCAGATTTAAATGGCTCTATTGGCATAAATTCTAATTAAAGTACAAGGAATACAAAATGAATAAATAAATAATACATATGTGGGACAAATTGAGGTAAAAAAAACCAGCATAAAACCTCTTAGTAAAATGTGAGCCTCCACTATGAGGCTCTAGAACAGCTTCAATTCTGTAAGTCTCTGAAAGTGTCCTAGGGTGTTGGAATAATATTTTCCTACAAAGATATCCCCTCGGGTGGTATTTAATGACAGGGGTGGAGAGAGCTGTCTAAACACGTTACTCTAAAATCTCCCATAAATGTTCAGATGGGTTGAGATCGGCCAGTTGTGAAGGATATGTGATTTATTTTTCACTTATCTTTCACTTATCAGACCATTCACTGACCCCTCGTGCTTTGTGGGTGGGGGAATATAGAAATATTTCATCCCAGAATAAAGATGGATCGGTCAGAATAAAAGATATTCAGTCCTTCCAAGGGGACAGAGAGACCCTATCCATGCCAGCAAAAATGTCCCCCACAGCAGGCCAGTTAAGTTTTCCCGGTGAGCTTCATATCTGCATTCACTTGTGTGTAAATATGGGCCCTTTCTCAGAGAATTAAAGGCATAAATCTCTTAAGTCACTGTTCCTACTAAAATAGTTGCCAGGTGTGCAGTCTTTGTGACTAAAGCTGCTGCATTTGTGTCCAAAAATGAACCCCCTTTCAAAGTCGCTTAGATCCCTGATCCTGCCACCCTGATCAATGTTGGCAGACACTGTTCAGTAACATTGTACTTGTCACAGCGAAGTACTAGACCCTTCGCAATTATTACATAATGACCTGGTCACAATTAAACGGACTACATTTATTTTCCACAGTGTGTAGTTTTCACAGTCATATGTCAGAATTTGTTTGGCTGCAGTTTTGATACTTGGGTTGAAGTATATGCAAGTTAAACTGAAGATTATTAAGATTATTAAGCATCGTACAAAAACAACTGGTCCTTCAGCTCTCTAAGAGAGAAGTAAGAGACCTTCAGTTTGTGTAAGGCGCAATATAAATGTAACTTATTATTGTTGTTGTTGCTGTTGTTGTTGTTGTTGTTGTTGTTTTTGTTGTTATTATTGTTATTATTATTGTTATTGTTGTTATTATTATAGAAGAAGTGAGAAATGGTTATTGATTTGAGCTTAACTAATTACTCAATATGTCAAACTTTAACATGACATTCATGTATTTGTGGTTGACTGACTTTTTCATGTTTTTCCTTCAATTTGAAACCTTGCTCTCTGTGACATACGTATTTGTATGTGTGTATGTATAGGATTCTTTATGCTAATGGGAGGGCTTTTTCATAATAATACACTGTTAAATGCAAGCAGATAGAATCACAATCATTTTGAACATATATAAGCAGAGCCAAAATAACAGCCATATATTTGTTTTCATGCCACACCGGCTAATATGAACTACTCTAAAGCTGATGTCATGGAGAAATAAAACAGCTAATGCTTACCCTGTATTTATTGCTTACCCTTAGTATTATCTATATATAAATAAAAGCAGAAGCCAAACTTCTTTTCAAATATAAGTAATATGTTATTATATTGTTTTATAATTTATATATTAAGAGGTTTTGCTTGTTTCTGAATGTAGCTAGTATAGCAGTGGCCTAGATTAGATAACTGTGCAAAATGCAGATGAGGTGCAACAGAGCAGTGTATTCATATAGCCCACAACAGCATCAACTGCAGCTTGCTTAACAGTGGCATGGCTCTTCCACCACACACACACACACACACACACACACACACACACACACACACACACACACACACACACACACATGCAATGTCCTCCTTCTAGCATTATTTTTGGAATATATGAAAACTGAGATATGGCTGTTTGGTGCAGTGTGGGGAGATACAATGACATTTTGATTTGCCTTCTGCTGTCTGGAGCCAAAGTGGTCATCCCCAGCCAGTGTTAAACCAAACCAGATGTACACAGGAGTGTGACACCATCCAAATAGCCTTATTTTCTCAAGGATTGAAGCGCTGATAAGTCAATAGTCCAGAATGACCTGTCTCACACTTATTCATAATCCTGACACTCTGAATACGTGTAAGGATTAATGCTTTCTAATTGCTGTGGGCAGCATAAAGCTCATGGAGAATTGTTCAGTCTGAAGTGGCCGTTTGAACTTGTGCACACACACACAGACATTCTCTCCCCCCC